>JAODFY010077670.1:0-11984 GCA_027580055.1 Paracaudina chilensis | reverse complement strand
ATCTTAAAACGTATTAGAGATAATTTGAGCTTAGGAACGTATTTACGGGATGTACTGGTTAAACGAATAGTCCAGTGAACCAAACACTGTTACAAGAGGTAAACGTGGCGAAAAACGTACACTATAAGTGGTGAAAGTCACATTGCAATAGCGTGTTTGGTTCTTCAGATATAAACTTTTGAGTTCACAATGTCAATTTCATGATAAATCTGGTACCCTTTGTGACATCACAGTTGCACATTGCATCCAGAAGCTTTCGTATTTCTTTGTTCATTTAAAGATAGGTCGTTCATTGAACGCGACGTAAAGTAACAGCTTTTAACATATTATTTGTTCCCTTATTACACACGTTACATGCATGTAATCAATATACTAGTACTATACTACTATAGGCCTATCGATGACGAGACCAAGTATTCAGTGTAATCGATATGGAAAACATGAAAGCGAAGGGGACGTTACTATTTCGGCGACGTTCGATCCAGTATTTGGTTTGGAGAATATCGATTCTCTTTAATTAGTTACTTTTGTCTTGAAATATATTAGCTATAGAAATAGAGTATTCGATCAATAACTGCTATGCGGTACATATTTTTAAATATTACAAATTGAGGCATTTAATTTTTTTTTAACAAATTTGAATTTTGTTAAAAAAATGAAATTAAACAGTTTTCCAGACAAAGTGAACCGATGACATCACAAATGTAATCATAATTTAAAAAAAAATAAGTGATTAAGTGATTTCAATCTCAACAATATAAATAACACTAGTATCTAAACAACCAGAAATGTTATCATCATTTAGCGCTGTCTTTTCTCTTTTGATTTTATCATACCAGTTTTCTCACTGGATTATTATTTTAAATTATATGGCTAAACCGGTAATGTTCAATTAAATGATACATGGGCGTTTTGAATCCAGCCAATAATATATACAGCTGTTCCAGATATATACAGATTCCAATTTTCGGTTTGAATTAAGAATTGTGCGTGGTTTACTGGCGATTTTTAATCCAAAGATAATTATCACATAATAACTGACCCTTATAAGAACAGATGACAAGCACGACGTATATATCTCGCTTTTTGCGGGATATCAACTACATGTGTTGTAATAGGTCTGCGCGTCTTTGAGTTTATTGAAATGTCGTGGATTTGCATTAGTTATAGTGTCATATGGGGCACGATTGTATTTACGTGTTAAACGCTGGGGATTCTGTTTTACATAAATCACATAAAGAGAAGCAACAAAAAAAAATCCCATTATTGATTAACGTGTCATTTATTGGCAAGGGGCCGTTACCGAGAACTAACGCCTGATGTTAGAGGCCAGCTGAATATGTATATGTGTATGGTACAGTTGTATATGCTTGTCTATAATGCATGACCATTGAAAAACCTCATTGGATGTTTGAAGGTATATCCATCCATTGAGTATATAGGGGGGGGGGGCTGCCCCATATACACAGGTATAGTGTAAAGTAAGGGTTAAACTAGACTCCTCCACATATAATGTAATAACAAACACTTACGAAGAGATAGTACCACGTCGCTCTCCTCGTGTCAAATTTTTCTCTTTTTGCGAACTATTTATTGGGACTATGTTTTTCTGAAATATATTTTCCTCACTATATTTTTTTCTTATAGTGATGTTATCTTACCTTATTTGTGAAAAAAAAAAACTTTGTATGGATTTATTGGAAATAACGCAGTGTTAAATCAGTCGGGGGGTAATTTGTGGCAGATGTTATTTCTCTCAATCCAATGAGAGCGCGTTAAACTAGTCAGTATTTCAATTGCATTTAGTCTCCATTAAAAATATAATTATATTGATTGGATATCGATTATAGTTACTATGATCGATTACTTTAAACATGGGGTGGGCTGGGACGCAGTGGTGGATGCAGGATTTTTGAAAGGATGACTCACAGCATCGGAGGCGTCAGAGAAATCCAGTGGGAGCGCACGCAACAACTGTTCGAAAAAAAACTGCAAACATTCGAACTGATAACCCTCTTCAGCATTTACGGTCGTGAACGACCAGGAAACGTACACAAATGTTGAAGACAGAATTTATTTGATATGCGCATGCTCCTGACGTCACGATGCGCTCCACTGAGCATCACTTCACGCGGCCGCGATTCCTGGTAGCTACTCGCAGTTTTGAGGCCCCCGTGAACCAGTAAGGACGTGCGGTAAAGAGTTAACCGAATCAAAGCTGTATGCACAGACGAAGCCGTCAATAATTCCTCATTACTACCAAAACCCAAAGTAATCATTAAGCGACCTAAACCGATACAGGCTAAACAAGATATACCTAAACCTACTTGTCCAAGTCCTAGCGTGCCGAACAAAACCGTAGTCCGAACCACTCGTTCATGCAGACGGGTGCATTGGCCAAAGAAGTATGTACAAGTCATAACGTACATCCCTTGAAAAATGTTTTTCATATTTTTTCGATTGCTCAGTACAAAGCAGTCTAGGGGGCTAATATAGTGGATCACATTTTATTCACTTACATTGATTTGGAGGCGCCCAGGTCAATGGAACGGTTTGCGATAATGGAACGGCCCTCGATATTTGACCTCACTTCTCGGTATATATACAAACACACGCTCTTATAGCGTCCTCTCAAACAAGTGCCGTGAATCAGATAAGACACGTCAAATTAAGATACGAACTCCCTAGCATTTTATTTAGCCTTAAAATTACGCGTCTCTCGAAACATTGCAAAGGCGTTTAGGCGTATATTTGCTCGGTATTTCACCAGTGCGTTATTTTGAGCTCAGAATTAGCTTAGTCCCGAGTTCTATCTGCATTTCGCTAGCCATTTTATACCGCTCACGCTCGTGCCAACTAGGTTGAGCTTTACTGCGCACGGTATCAGTTTAGCGAAAGTTTATTACATAGCAGTCCGTATACGCGTACTACGTATACTATAATTATACTATAAGCTTATCATAGGCGTATTTACCGTAGCGTCGCCAGTTCACTAGGCGCGTGGTAACGAAACATAAGTGTAGGTTCATAATCAATTACATTTGTTTAAGTATTTATATGGGTGCCCGCATTTCACTCTGCCTTCGGCTGTGGTCGATTTGCTGGTGGACATAACTCCGCTCGTTCTGCAGCCGTAGTCGTCGCGTAGATCACGTGCACACCGTCACGAAATACTTTACCTAGCCTAGCTTTGGGTGTCAACACACTGCCTGACAGTACAGCCAGGCACATTACATGCAGCGGCCATTAATTCGCTGCCAAAATTAGTTATTAGTCAGGGCAAATAATTTGCCCTTATAAAAGTATTAAATAATAATTAGGGAACAGTTAGTGATGGAATGACAGGAGAACAGAGGATTTTTTTTTATTTTAGAAGTAAGTACTCCTATTAAGTTTACCACTGCAATTCCTATACAATTAGCAAACCTACCAAAAAGTCAGATTTTCAATTGGCTCAGTTGACACCTTTGAAATTTGAATGAACACATCCTTGTTGTAGTAACTTCAAATGCATCTATAACACCTCAGTGAGAAAGTTTACTGACATGTTCATTAAATAAGGAATCTGTGAGTTCTAGGTGTCGCCGGAAATTCATTTGAATTTCCTTAATTTCAACCCCTCCTTCAAATGTCAAATAGACTATATATCCATAATTGTTATTCGGTCATATGGTCAGGTAACATTTCCTCTGAAAATATTGTGTCGGCAACTTATCCTTAACCACAGTGAAGATTAAAGTCACACTTGGTAGATAGGTCTCCGGTGGGTTCAGTATGTATAACCCGAACAAATTAAGGTTACTAAATGGTCAGAGGTCAAACTTGTGATGTCGTGTGTTTATATTATATATGCATACCGCTATCATCTGGTAAAAACTCATACGATGATACGAGAGAATAAACAGTTTACCGTTAGTGTTCAGATAAACAACCTGGCGTTCGTGTAATCTCTGATAACCTCTCCTACTCATGACTAAACCACCACCACCACAAAACGACAATTTTACGTGTGCATTTTGAGTACATGATACTTTTGGACTGGTTGATAATATAGCTGTAAGTTGTTTTGCTGCACGAAAAAGAAGGTGGACAAAATTGTTCCTATTTTATGATTCGTATATTTTATTTTATCTTATTATATAATTACTTAGTGATCATTCCGCCGTGAAAATATATATATATATATATATATATATATATATAAATTCCTCATATACTCCCTAACCTCTGACCCTAAAACTAACCATACCAATGACGTCATATATCATATGACGTCATTTGAAAGTCTCCGCGTACATATATATATAGTGTTATATAGTTTTATTATATAATATAAAGTAGTAAATATAGTGTTATATAGTTTTAATTTTTATATATAAAGTAGTAAATTTAGTAATCGGTCATGTACTTGTGCAATTTTGATGATGTTTAATAAAGTTTATCTTATCTTGTCTTATCAGAGTGTAGTTCAGCGTGTACGACCGTTGCCGGTGGAGTTTGTAGCTACAGTGGTAACTTTTGCATTTGCCCCCCAGGAAAGGTTGGGATGCTGTGTCAACATAGTAAGTATATTTTAATTAATTTTATGTCTAATACATACATAGGTTTTTACCAACCTACGTACCGAAATTTGTGGTTTTTGACATACCTCAGAACTTCTAGACTGAAGTTATTCCGTACACCAAAATTTTTGATGATAGCTTCATTAGTGATCACCATCCCATTATTGTGATTTTTCCGTACCAAGCTTCAATCTCCGATCAAAATACATTGAATAGGATTAGAAACTCATCTCTAACTGACTGGAACGTTTTTCAAAATAATAAAAAGTAATAGAAAGATCAATATAGATTTGAATATTCCGATTATATTAAAGGCACCATAACTTAAACCCAAATAAATCGCCTGAATAACGACATTTATTTCAACATAACCCAATTTCAACTCAGTTTATTGATATTATATGATTGTCCATGTAGCAGGTTACCTCAATTAATTAATTCAAGATTTCACAGCATGTTGGGTTTTACAGTGTTCAAACGTCATAAATTCAGCTAATGAAGTATTTCTATACTATTTTTCCAGCTTGTGAAAAGGGTAAATTTGGTCTGTTCGACGAATGTTCGTTCAGTTGTCATGAAGAATTTGGAGATGACTGCGCCGAATGCCAGCACGTACTTTTCTGTCTAGAAAATCCATTTGGTTGTAGTTGCTACCCTGGTTACAAGCTCCCTTATTGCACACGTGAGTATCACATTGCCCAGAGTTCAATAAATGTCCAATACCTACATTATCAATCGAATATTATCAATAATGAAATCGATTCAGTCAATTTATTATACACTCTGCTCAAATGCCTAATACGTTATTATAACCTATAATAGTCCCAAACTAAGTCGATTTTAAGTCGATTCAGTGCCTAATTGACAACAAGACTTGAAATAATTAATCATGTATGCCTGGCAATGGACCTCCAGACTAGAACGAAGTGAAATGACACTATTAGTGGCGATGGACCACTATAATAAGCAAGGCTAGTATCCTGTCGACTACGCCATTGTAGAGTCTGGAGATAATGAAACGGTGCTCTGCACTTTGGTGTGCTGTTATCAACTGTCTATATTATTCCTCTTCTTCTCCTACTACCCTCAACAACCACAATATCAATCTTACCCATCAGTCATTCAACCAACTACTCCTATTATACTTTGTATTATGTATACTATATAAAAAGGCTGCCACTCTCAGGGCAATCCCTAGCCTGGGGAGTAGGCCTACCTATTGTACTGATGAACCCCAGTGACACTGATCCTTGCCTTTAGAGCAAACCACCTGGATGTCAATAGAGAGAGGTCACATGATTGTGCAACTTCTACAAACTAGCGTATTGTTTATTTAACACACGACTTAATATGAATATATAATTTTCAATGCAGTTATGTACTCTCACTTATGAAAAACATGTTGTGTATCCACTTGCACGAAACCGTCATGATTGGAACGACAAATGTATAGCCTATCACATACTGTAATTAACAAATGACAAATGTAAAGTACAATGGGCTGAGATTATGCAATTGTTATATGATATAAGTACGTCGCTAATAATACGTTTTGGTGATTGTATTCTTTGAAATAAACATTAACTACCAGGACAATTGCATTAGAATAATATATTGCGATTATACACCTTCACTGCGACCTAAAGCTTGAAACAATTAGAATAATTATATTAAAATAACATATTGAGACTCGGATTGTAATTCTTACAAGGAGGGTAATATATTTAAAATTGTGCAATTAGACAAAACTCGAAGTTACATTTTCAACATATGTTTGAATTCTCAATAAGGTAATTGCTCTTAGGCTAAAGTGATGTGTTCTTACACAAGAAGTACGAAAATTCTGAATATGGGTTTACATGTATTTACAACGACGGTTACATTAGATTGCCGTATTGCATACTGTATATAAATAACACTCGAAATTAAGACTTGAAATTAAATTCTCGATTTAATTTCTACTCTGGCAATGACAGTATTGTGTAATTATACAAGAATTGTATAGGTTATGTAATTGGTAAGCTATAAGTTTTATTTAATAAATTTACAAAACAAAAGCCAATATGTATGCATGATACGTATATGAAATAGGATACAATTTATTAGGTTATTATAAAGATTCATATGGCAGTATACATTTAAAGATTTCATATCCACTTTTATTTCTATGACAATGTTTATCTAGCTTGATATGACCTTATTATATGGTAATGTATGGCCTCTATATTCCCATATAACGCATTGTAATCTCATGCAGCGATATAGGGTCACCCTACTACAAACTATAGCCTAGAGTTAAGTTTTGAAAAAATGTTGTCACACTCCCTCCATCTGTTATATCTTTATTTTGTTGTTTAACAATGTTTAGTTACAATTATTTCCGAAATAAATTCTCGTATATGTCACACATAACTGATTGCCGTTCTCGTATCGTTTTCTCTTTGTAACAGCATGCGAAAAAGGTTTCTGGGGTAACAACTGCGAAAACGAATGTACCTGTACCGGGTGCGACCCATATGATGGTAGTTGTAGTTGAAGCGCTTTTTTTCTTCTTAATCGGCTTTCTATCTGATACATGTATCAGTATTTAATTGGATTCATTTTATATCTTATGTATCACCTTCATATACTATTCTTACGGTACTTTCTAGTTAGCAGTTGACTATACAAATAATACAATAGCAATTTTTCAGGATTTTTTTAAAAATATGTTATTTACATTTTTTTTATTTAAGAATTTTTCTGCTTTTATGGTAGCAATTTTAAATATTGGTATTTCTTTCTATAACTATAGTTAATAAACATATGTTACTTACTACCATGATAAGAAAGGGCAATGTTTTATATTAATTTTAAAGATGCTGTTAGTATTTGAGTGTCAAAAATATAACTTCTTCTCCATGTGTATGCTTCAATAATTCAGTTCGTCAGTTGGCCACGTATAACAATTATTATATTGTACTCATTTTGTCAATCGTACCATTCATTAGCGAGAATTTAATACGAGAAACACGTTTTACGATGTAATTTCGTAATTAAACCAGTAATTCTCACTTAATAATGTATTCGGTATTTTTTTTAGGAAAAACGGCCAATAAGACGTTTACGTAATGCCAGATGGCAATCTTCGCTATAAAATTTGGCGTCGGTGTTTTTCTGACAATCGGTTTTATTTAATCCTGACAGTAAAATTTAATGCGTTACCATGATAGTCAAAACCTGACGTGGACTTACAAAGATCGATTATGTGAGGATATAAAATAAAGCGGAAAACTGATAAAAACAAGGCAAAATAAGGCAATTGATATGTTTCATTGGTTGGTATAGCGATTGCAGGTTTTCAAATATAATTAACTTACAATGTTAATTACGTCAAACGATACCATTTACCAAGTTTGGTATCAAAATGATACCAATGATTACTCCTAACCTGAGATGCATACCAGTGCTCGATTTTGTTGCAGTTCACTTTAGACGAACTTAAATACCAACGCATATAGTTAGCACATCCATAGCTGTTCCATGGTTAATGCTGTTATGCATTTTCAAATCTGAACCCCCTGTCCTTGGCATACACACTCTATAAGATCACCCGAGAATCAGTTTCTTCTTGTGAGGATACCACCGACTGGATTCCCTAGCACGTAATCTGTCCACCCGATAGACTAAAGCATAGGCCACTTTTTTTTGTATAAATGAGTATCACTTCAGGATCATTGCGAATGTCAGATGATGCATCACTGCTACATGTTTACAGGATCAGCCCTGTGCTAAAAAATAACTGGTGATTAATATAACGCGGAACATAACATTTTGCGAGTACTGAATAGGGTATAAAAATTGGTACATGGGAGCGGGCACCACTACATGACGCCTATTTCAATCGGGAAGGGGTTTGGCAAAACTGGTCACATCAGTATGTATAAAAGGGTCCATGTTACTAATATAGCATCGAAACCAAAGGCATTCAAGACTTTAAATTAATGCCCATATAATTGACGATATCATTTTTTTTTTTCCTGGTCAAGAGACACGAAGGCACAATTCAAGTCCCCGCCAATGACATAAATCACCAGGTCCCGCATTGCCAAAGGTTGTGCTCTGGGCAGAACAAGTCTAGGAGGATCAATACGATCCACGTCAAGTAACCACCCTAGACATGCTCAGCTAATAATGCTGCAGTCCCTGTCTGATGTATCAAGGCTGTCTACTTGGAAAGCGGAGTCGAACAGGTCGCTCAGATCACAAATGATGATTCCCCAGAATGTCTTGTAGAACCCTGGAGTGTTGCCATTCGTCATTCTAGACACCCAACTTCCAAATTTCGTCCTTTCGGAGCGAGTCGTTATTCTCAGGACTGGTGTTCAGTCAAGTTCTGGCAGTAGTCTAATGCGAAGTAAAACCTCCGGTAAAAGTTATGGCAGACATTTATTACCCTACGTGGGTCATCAGTCACGCCAACAGCATCTGTTTCAACTTGAAAAGACGGCCGGATGTCTGTTTTTCTTTTTTTGGTTAAAATGACGGTTGGCTTCGCATCTGCCCCAGGCTCATCCTCCTGGCGCGCGTACCCTTGCGTCGTGTAATTTATTGTCTAAGTGCTGCTAAAGCACATGAAGAGCAGAATTAAGAGCCCCACTGGACGCGACAACAAAGCGGCAGGACCTCGTCTCTCATACGGTGTGTCCTCAAAACACAGTACATTATAGTTAATTAAGCCCTCGATGCGAGACTTGATGTGATCCCACCACTCAATTAGGTTGGGGAAGGCCCTCCCGCGTACTTCTCCCGAAAGAGTTATTTAACTAACAGCTAACATTGTAAAAAGCGGATGAGAGTATTAATGCTTCAAAGCAAACCTTCAGACCTCTTGCCGCCCGTGATCAGAATCGTTTCTTTACAAAACGCGCTAATACAGGGGATACTAAGTAACAGTTCTATAAGTAGAAATATGGACTTCTTGCAGAATGCAGAAGGGCAATGTGAACGTTAAAGCTGCCTACAGGACTGGAATATCTGTTGACGCTTACGATTATCCCTAATACCACTGAAATTTAGTGTCAAGAGTAATAACAAAGCATCCTTAGGGTCGTTCCTGAACTGCAACCGGATTATCTCCCGTCTGTCTGTTGTCTCCGGCCGGCAAGAGGGGTCTGGTTCGAGCCTTCGAGGGTATTCATTGTCACACGTGTCAGCTCTACAAGAGCATTATTACACCTACAAGCCTTACTAGGGGGTCTTGCCAGACTTGTCAATCTCACAGAGGGCATTCTAAAACCAACCTTACTGTGGAATTAATCAGACTTATCAGCCCCACTGGACCCGGATCAAATTACTGCAACTGTACTGCATTGTACATCGTGTGTTTTTGTAAAAAAAAACAGGGATGTCAAATGGTTGCCATGACAGCGGGCAGGGTAAATTTAGCATACATATAAATGCGTAATCAAGGACTTAAGTAGCATGTTTATAAAGTTTTGTATTATTAAACTTTATATTTAAAACTATCATTACTGCCTTAAAATGGGTGAAAAACCATTGTATACCATGCCTAAGAAATAAAATCACCCACATTATCAAATTCAAATCATAATGCGTACCTGTTGGCTTACCCTTAAACCCATATTATCTGTGGGTTGGTCTATTATGTATTTCTTTTTCGCTTCTTTTCAGGGCTTGGGCCGTTCCCATGTATGGCTACAAATAAAACAATACCACTTGAAACAGTTTCTCGGCTAAATTTCTGAATTTGTCCTCACATTCATGTTAATCCCTCCTTTTGCTTTCTATTAAAACCAGCTGTCTCCTGAACGAGCCCCTTGACGGGCTCGAAACGGATATATCACCCAAACAGGACAGGTACTCAACTTCGGCAAGTGTTGGTGCTTGTTGGTATTCTTGGAACACCAGATGACCTTAAATAACCCTGCGTTGTCAATGTGTCAAATTTCATTAACCCGATCATTTGTTCGTGGTTATATGGTACAATACTTGGCATGACTCAATTTGCAACTACCACCCTGTAACCGATTAACTGTATGTTGACAAAATATCATCGTTTTGTTACGTTATCCAGAAATGACGTAAATAACGCTATCGTAACGTAACATTAACGTAAATAACGTTATCCAGAAATGGCATGGTAGTTCCCAGTATGTGATGTGTGTATGTATTATCACATTCATACAATGCATATCTTTATGCATTGTGCGAATGTGCATTATTAAAATACCATTACAAATGCAGCTATGTAAACACACACAAATATTTTTGTAAACATAAATAGATCAGCCACTGCTGGAATTCCGCAGCTAATTACATACAAGGTATATCTTTCAATGTATTTTTGCCTCTCCAAACAAGTGCAATACAAATCTTTTAGATATAATAATTAGACTACCGTGATTAAACCCAGATACGTTTATAATAATTAGACTACCGTGATTAAATTCCCCGTTTGTAAGCCTCATCCAACTCCAAATCCGGTGTTTAGCTTCATGTTTTAGAAAGTGTGGCTGAATTACTGAACGTTATGAAAATGTACTGGGGTTGAATCTGGGTATGTTTTGAAACGTACTGGGTTTGAATCACGCTAAGTTATGTAAAGTAGCGCTGACTAAACTTTCTTGGGAAAAATTAGGAGGAAGTAGGTGTGTACCTCCTTGACCAATCAAAAAAATCCATTAGTAACTTTGTTAGTTTTTGGTGGATTTGCGTCTATTTCTCCACCTCTCTATCTCTCCCTCAAGAAGTACGGGTATCAAATAAGAAATAGTACAGCAATTGAGAGACTGCCCAAACTCAAAGACTGTAGTATTTTGTATTATTTTTATATGTTGATGCAGTGTTAAGTCCAACTCATTTTATGTATAAGTCGTAGGAATAGTAGATGAACTCTGAGAACATAGACCATGATAGGGTAAGTGTATAACTGTATATAAATGTTTAAAGGAGTGTTCACATGCTCACATGAGTTATTCTTATTTTAATATCAAAGGGGTTATTCACGTTTATTACTATTAATTCTGGTTTACCGTTATGGGCGATTAGCGTCTGATGACAGTATAAGCCGCACCTGTATTTCTTACTGAAAACTGGATGACTCGTTGTGAATATCACTTTGTAAATAGCTAGAATTGCCAGTCGTCTGTAAAATTTAGGTCGTAAATGATGTTAGGAGAGCAATATTATGGCTGATTATGGATTATATACGACTATATACAATATTTACAATGTACAGGTACAGGTTTCGAAATACAAGTCTACACCTTGGAATGATAGTAGTGTTCTGCCCTCTTGGCAAATTCTCAGGTCCTTAAATACTTTGAGGACTCCCCGTCAACTACATACACAATACATTGAGTCATATACAAATATCCAATAACAGGGTCAACCTGCGCCGAACATCTTAACATAATGCGC
>JAODFY010077559.1:0-11986 GCA_027580055.1 Paracaudina chilensis | reverse complement strand
ATTAAATTTTTATAAATCCCCCCCCCCCCCCAAGGTTCACCCTGGATTAATTGATGCTCGCTCCAGAGCTATGCCTGCACATAATATTTTGGGACAAGTTGTGAATGAGGTAGGGGAACATTTTTCAAACATTGCATTTTTGCAATAACTCTGGAACGAAATATCCGTTAGGGTTGGGACTTATGCTAATGTAATCCAATTGCTTTTGGGTGATCTTTGACCTCAGTTTGACCTCCACTGACCTTTATAAATATTATAAAACAAGCCTAATTAATCTGAATGGATGCTGACCAACACATCCATGCAAACAAGACACTCCAACATAAACACACTACATAGTATAGCGTATATGCACACACACACACACACACAGATGTAGACATGACCAGGGTTCCTGCATCTATAAAGAAAACAAAATTTGGGGAACCCCTCCCTCCCCCCCCCCCCCCCCCCAAAAAAAAAATACCACCGCCACTGACACCTAGAGCACTCAGATCTGGTGTTTGGAATAAATTTGTTATGCATGACAAACAACAGATTGCAGTGAAAAGACTGTAGAGCTAGCAAGTGATTTCTTGGCAAATTTTAGGGTACTAGGCTGTAAATCTGCTGCAATTTCATAACTTGGCTCCATTGGATCTTTCTGTTTGCTTGTAACATTCCAGGACGAGGTGGCCTTCAGTCTGGTAATCCCCACCGGCTCCTCTTGAACATAAGTCTATATCTACGACCCCCCCCCCCCTCCCACCGGCTCCTCTTGAACATAAGTCTATATCTACAACAAAAACCTATGGTGGGCTTTCACCATATATGGAACGATATCCAGGTGGAAATTGATCAGTCTGGAAATTTCAACAGTTTTAAAATGGTTTGAGAGTATATTGATGAATTTCTATATTTGTATATTTCATTTTTTAGCGCATTTAATCAAGATTTTTTAGAGGTTTTCACTGGCTTCTATTGTATGAAGTGGTTTTGGGATGTTTTACAAAATATGTTATTATATTATGCAAAATTAAACAAGTGAAACATGGTTTTAAGGTACAAACGTCTTGATAGGTTGTAAAATGTTACAAATCCCCCTCTGTTTCTATAAATCCCCCCAAATATTTTTGAAAGGGGTGAAATTCCCCCTTGTTTTTCCATCTTAGCGCTAACACTGGAAGGCACGATCCCCCCAGTAGAAGATTCAGTTTATGGGGCAGTGAGTTTTGTCATAGGAAGAATGTGTCATATTTACAAATATTAAGACATTAAAAATAAGTAGATAAAATTGTATAGACTCACCTTAATAACATTTGCTCTATGCTATACATAGATCCCAACCCAGAGGAGTAAGAAGAGAATGCCGAATCCCATGAACACACTGGCTACCATGGCAACCAACAACTCTTTGTAAAAATCTCTGGTATATTTGTTTGCTGTGACTTCATAACTGGAAAAATAGTTGATTAAGGAAATACATATTCATTCATTTAACATAAATAATTATTTGATAAAAGATATTTGATTCTGCAATCAGCAGTGTTTCCCCCAAACTTACAGGCTATACCCCATCACTAATACAATGTCCATTGACAGATCTAGCATATTACAAAGTGGGGAAAATGGTCATATACAACCCCACACACTGGTGCCCTCTAGCCTGTGTTCCCTTAGAATTGCCTTTTTTTTTTTTTTATCTATAGCCTTACAATGCAGTGTTATGAGTTACAATGCCTTACAATGCAGTGTTATGACTAGTTTTGTTTTGAAATAAATATACATTTTCTGTTTTTTGGTTTGTTCCATATGCCTATAGATATAAACTAAATGCCCTTCCTGAGAATCCAAACAAGTGTGATTTTGCAGCAAGAAAACAAAGAGGTTTTGTGATTCCTTGCTGCCTCAATTTTAAAATTCTGATGATTAAAAAACATCTTAACTCCTTTATTAACTAAATTAACTCCTTCCTGTCAAGATTATATATTGTAGTTTTTCCATACTCACTGTGTGAAAGCTACATACAATAATGATATGATTGACCTTAATAGCAACTATGAGTTTCATCCCTGTTTCAAAATTTTCCACTAACCCGTTCACAACTTGTCCCAAAATATCAACCTTGTCGCACCTTGGCAATGGGAGTTATTGCAGTTTTAATATTTTGTTTTTTTTTACCATAACTGACCTTTGGTGACCTTTGCGGGCACCAAAAACAATAGGGCACATCTTCTCAATATGGCGGATCTATAGTCCAAGTATGGCCTCAACCCAACTTCCCCTTATTGAGTTAGAGCGTACCCAAGTACAAGCGTCACAGACGCACACACACACACACACTCCAACCTGAATGCATAGGTTCCTTTTGCTAAAGCAAGGAACCAAAAAGAACTAGGTTTTATTTTACTACCCTGGCCCCTCCCCCACTGACAATGAAACTTACTTTGGTGGGAAGAACAAGGATATAGCCAAGAATGCGACATTAGGGAGGAAACCACAGATACCGAGGTAACTGACAAACTTGTCTTTGTACTCGACATCATCGCTGAGGTTTCCAAACTTGTACTCAGTGAAGTACTGAAACAAAGAGAGCAAATTGAAATGAATCATGGTGATGATGTAGATATAAAATAACATGCAGAGATGTTTATAGATCTCATAATGCATATCCTACTGTACACCAACACACAGACAGCTCTGAATATTAAATCTACACCATATTGAACTTTAAGTGAGATGTACCCGCACAAGTGTTTAGTGTATTGATATTAACAAGAGTGAAGTTACATATTATTACTATTATTATTGTTTAAATATTAAAAGTGTGTTTGCAGGGTATGGTTAAAAGTGTTATATTGACAAGATCGAGTTAAATGGGAAAGGGAATTAAAGGGAAAGGAGATAAGCCAATAATGATTGTATTGGAGACTAGTACACAGTAATAATTGATGGTTGCCTGTTCCATCTTTGAGCCTTAGGCCTTCACATTTGAGAATGCAAGGGGGATCAGACACCCACAAAAGAAATCAAGGACTTGAAAAGGTGAACGCTGGTATACTAGAGGTCAATCGTGATCTCCTTCTTGGTAAGGATCTGACCGGGCATGCAAACCCTGTGATCTCTGTGTTTTGTGTGTTGTACTGTACAGATGTAGTACTAAGTAGGCTACTTAATGCAATACTAAATATCACACCCACCATGTTTTACTCTATGGTTTCTCACTCATGATATTTACATGTATTCAAATTTGCATTCCTCAAAAACCAAAAGAAATTGGTCTCCTGCTTAATTCATAACTGGTATTTTAATGGAAATAGCTTTTAATCTTTCCATGCTTGTGCATTAATTGCCCTCCATTCAACGCTGATTTTGCACCCATTCTCAAGTGTGAATGCGACCAGAATCAATTCACAGGCGTAACTATCTCCCTGGTGGTAAAAAAAAATCTTGATCGTTCTCGTGTGTGCACAAGGCCTTAACTTACATTCTGGTAAATAGGTTCCCCGGCACATTTCCCCACAGACATATCCCCCTGGAGTTTTCTCGGGGGTGGGGCTAGGGTCAATGGTTAGGGTGAGAAGAGAGGGGGTAATGCCTGGGGGAGAATTGTCCAAGGGAGAATTGTCCAGGGGAATTATCCTGGGGGAGATGCCCTAGAACCGTGGGGGGGGGGGGGGTCATGGTGCAAAGAGCAGTGATTTGTTTTATAAATCTTCAGTGACATTGATCAAAATCTTGTTGTTGAAATATCATGTTTGATTGCATCTAGGTTACTAGGCCTTCAGCATCCTAACCAAAAATAGGCGAGAAGTGTGTGTCTCTCTCACCTTATAACCCTTTACATTGCTAAACTGCTCTCAATATGCTACTTAATCCATTATTTCCATTTTGTCCTTTATGTTGGGGGCGAAATGATGGTTCCCACCACTATTTGGATGTGCAGGATTGTGACAATTGTGAAAGTGGACCATGGCTATTGCTGGGATGGTTTGTCCACCCCTTGGATACACACCTGATTGTTATGGTTGTTTGCTGTATGGTGGTTCAATCTACTTTAGATAGGGAAGTAATTTACTGGTATGAATCCAGAGTATGAGTATGTTGTTCAACTTCTTTTAAAAACTTGGCAGTGAGCACCACATTCTTAATCTCTAGTGTCTTCATTCATACATGTTTGCTGTCACTATGCAACCATGTGTTCATCTAAGAGTAAATCATTCTGCTAATTAGAATACAGCCCTAAGTCCCTCTGTCTCCTTTTACAACTGTAACGGCTTCACCCAGTAAACTATGTTCTACTATCAGTTACAACATCCACAAGCTTATTGATAATTGGATCTTTATGACATCAGCATGCAGGAAGTTCTCTGCTATCTCATACAATATTGAGAAGCTGGGCCTGCTTGGGAATCTTATATCATAAACAGGAAATATTCAAGGAAGGGCCACACAAGAAGTACAGTTCAAGTGAATCAGGGGGTTACTGGGACTACAGACATATCATTCACAAATTACTTTTGGTTGGATATGATACAATGGTGCTCCAGGGTACAGTAGTAGTACCAGTTCAGTGTTTTACACAGCTTTCAACAGGAGGGAGGGGGGGGGGGGGCGATAAGTCCAAGCGAATGCCACTATTGGTTGGCACTTAAAATGAAAATATGAAAATGTTGGAAAATATGTATCCTAGATCGCCAGAAATGACACTTCCCAGACCTTGCAAGTTGCTTCTAAACCTTCTTTATTTCAATTTACCTGCTATGGCATTGCTAAATGCGACATAATTTTCCAAGTTTTTGGTGCAATTCTTAAAATGTATAGCAAAAAAGGGTGATGCAGGATATCTCCCCATTTAATCATGCACCAGTGACAGGTATAGCTTGGCAGTTCAGATTAGAATTACCAGCAAAATATCATAAAAAATAGTCTTTAATTTTCCTTATATTTCAAGATAAACCAAACTGAATACAATGTATGCATAATTCATAGGGGCACGGCTGCATGATGCACCAGGAGTGGACGGTCAAACTAATTTGGAGCCCTGCACATGCGTACAGTAGATTCTTTGCCGGTTTTGCAGTTTCAAAATCGAGTGATGGGAATCAACTTCATCTTATGACACTTTATATATATAATTTTAATTGTTTGCAATCAGAACCAATAAATTTAGGCCTATGTTGGATTTATTTTAGAATAATTGAAATGTCATCATTTATATATATATATAAACTGGTGTAAAAACCAGAAAACCAAAAGGCTTAGTGGTTCCAATGCCATTGATGAAATTTTTAATATTAACCCTAGTTACAAATTTCATTGTGATATATATATATGAAAAATATTGACATTTAAAAAAATTTGTAAGCCTGGCCACTCAATAATAATCCTGTGATGTACAACAATAACAATGAGGCACATCTACTAATCATGGAGCTTCTAGCAGTATATAACAATAATTCAATATTTACAAATCTCCTAGAAATATTGTGTTTACAAGCTATTTTGAGTGATATAGCATAAGCCCCACCCATTCATGAATATTAATTAGATGAAATGGGAATGTAATGCAACAATGTACCACTCATCAGCTTTCATCAGCATACAAAGTATGAAGCAGATCGGACATACCTTTGCCAAAATATTGACATTTTAAGAATTTCACTTTAATTAAGCCCTGCCATTCATTAATATTCATGGCATGACCACCAAAAACAATAGGGATCATGTACTCATTATGGCCAACATATATATATACAAAGTATGATATCATTGCGATTTCACCTTCTTGAGATATCACGTTTACAAGATGAAGTGTCACACACACACACACATGCCAACTTGAGTGCATAGGTACCATTTTTTTTTTTAAATCTGGCAAGTGTGACCCCACATTTTTTTTAGAATTTCCACCATGTACAAAAATGTTGGTAATGTTATATCTAACAAGCAAGCTACGCAACAAAAATAATCTTACAATTTTACTTGGCGGACCTACTGCAGAAGTAGCGGGTCTGGAAGTATCTTGGCATTTTTGGAAATGTGCCGAAAAGATTTTTTTAGGGCAAAAAGTGTAATTCTATGTGAATGCCAGGTGGGTTATGGTTCGACTTCTCACCCTAAGCCATGCAAACAAAGTATTATCATGTCAAATGGGTATCAAGGTCTGATTGCCAATTTATATTTTGATAACTTAATATGGTAGCCTATTTCGTGTCACTATTTAATTAATGTGACATTATTACAATGTCCATGTGCACAGGATGTTCCAATACCTGGTACTCATAAACTACTCAGTTTCGATTAAATGCTACCTGGATCCAAAAATTACCTAAGCCCTAACAAATGACAATGAACAAACTGAAATATTTTGCATTATGTTTTACACTATAATGTCATAAAAAAAATATTGAAATATGGCAGGATGGATTTTTTTAATTTCTAGTATATAGGCTTAGGGGGTACCATTTTTCTATGTGGGCAATCCCTGTTCCTTCAGTAGAGAAAATTGTTAGGAACATCTAAGTTCTACATTATAAAGAAACTTACTGCTTCTGCTGTTATGAAACAATTCCATGGTAGAAGTGTCCCGACTCCATGAAGAGCAAAAATCATGAATGCTAACATCCATCTGCAAGGAGAAAAAGAGACAAGATGACCTTTTTAAAGGGTTATAAGTTTTAACATTAATTATCTACACATTACCAAGATGTCCTATGTGGCATGTCATTGACCAGGAGGTTTTCAAAGGTACAGTACTTACAGGGTACATCACAGTATGTATTAATAGTCTCATACGATAGGAGTTTACTCTTATTGCAATTATTTGTAGGGATCAACCGATCTTGCCGATGTCCATTTTTTTTTAAAACCATTTCAACCAATATCAGGAAATTCAGAAATAATAAATGTTGCCCTTTTTTACCATCGCCCACCTATATTTTTTTTTTAAATTTGTTTTGTTACTATAACTGTAGAGAATCCTGTATGCTCATAAAATAAAATATGCTCAAGAAAATGAGAAAAGAATTCCATTCAATATTTTCTGATTATTATACTTTTCTGTGCATATTGAAGCACATGTATTTCAATTACATAAAGCCTTTCTGCACTAATTTTGTGCCAATAATTGCACATTCTGTTAATATGTGATAAGCTGCAACATTGCCATAAAGTAATATTACATGCTGTTTCTCCTTCAACATAAGCTTCTTGAATAATACATTTCTAGACTTCAACATTGGTAAACATCAGTAATGAATACAGAATGAAACGTTCAGTGACCGCCATTAGTGTCAAGTATCAGCCAGATCCGATGTCTGACTATTGGTTTAACAAATGTAATTGTATACCTCCCCGGAAAACTGAGACATTACCTTTTTACTACTGTCTGTACGATACATTTGCCATTACAAGCTCGGAAAATTTTAACCAAATTAAACTTTTTTGCAAATGTACCATGCAGTCTGTTGATTGTATTTTCAAAGATTTACCATTTATTTAGATATTTCAAAGATTATACTGCACAGCACCATGCATTGCTCATCTTCTACACAGTTAATATACTGTATGTATTCTGTACAATGTACCTAAACTGTATGTGGCCCTTATCATTACCACCTGATAATTTTAATTCATACTTTTCATTTGTCTACATATTTTAAGATTATATACTACACAGCACCATGTGTTGCTAATCTTCTACGCAGTTAATATACTGTATATATGTATTCTGTACAATGTACTGTACCTAAACTGTATGTGTCATATATGGAGATAAAAATGAATATCATTGTCATTTTCAAAAAACTGGTGTTTGTTTTGGGTCATTCATGCATCCCTTCAAGCCACAAGAACAATGTAAAGAACATACAATTGCAAAATAAATATGCCTCTGTAGATTCTGTATCTCAAGCTTATGCATCCTAAAGCCACATAAAACTATTGTCAGACAGTTCTGGGAAAACTAGCTGAACTTTGATCATTACAATACAGTAGGAATATAAATTATTTGATTCCTACATGGGCCATGCTATAGTTATTTGGTAAAACCAGGCATCTTGGGATAATATAAATGAAGTCCTAAAACACAGGTCACCTCCTTTCAATATAACATCAAAGAAACCAGGCAATTGATTTTAACATAAACCTATTGAATCAACAAATGCAAGCTAAGCTAGACTTGGCTGAAAAATCATTCAATTCACAGGCTGACATCTATGTATGATGTATACAGATATGAAATGGAAGAAGAAAACTAACATCAAATGTGTAACTGGCTACTGCACATAATATACTGTACTGCAAGCATGTACAATAACATACTGCAAGCACTCAGTACAACTCTGTGTGCAGTTTCACACACTGAACTTACAAAGTGGTGAAAGCATATGAATATTATATGGCTGTAGATGTTCACTCTCTGCCCTAATAATAACAATGAAGGAAACACTCACTTGTCTTTAGGAGGATGCTTAACTGTTTGCTGTTCAAACTCCCTCTCTTTGTCTAATTTGTCTTCCGACACCCCACCATTTTGGTGAGCTCCACCATTACTAGCTAACCTCATTTCCTCCATTGATATGTAACCGTTATGTCTCGGTGAGTCTGTTAGCTGGTTCAGATTGTGAGATAAGTAAACCTTCTCCTGGTCTGAAAGCTCCTCTTGTGACAGACTCGTATAACCATTCTGCTGAGTAGATGGAGCGCTGGGCCTATGATTGGTTGACGAATCCTGAAATTGGATTTCTGCAGTTCCCTTGGGGCTTAACGGTACCTCTGAGGAATCCATGGCTGGCAAATGATCTCAGTTCAGACCCTCAGCTTATTAAATCTGCCAAAAACAATGAGGGAAAAGTTTAAAGGGTCAGATGTCATAAAATATATGTAAACAAAGGTAACCTTAAAAGGATAAACAAATTTTTTTCCCCTTTCCCAATCAATTCTTGACAGGGTACTTTAAAAAAATCTCTGCACAATGGTTCAGAGCTGTCAAATGCAATAAATTTTACAAGGAAGCCTGCTGTTCTTCAAATTTATATTGGTGCCTTGGGTATTTTTTAACAGTTCATATTTAAAGGTAAGTAGCAATATTGGATTCAGAGGGGGGAACCCTTTCTGTGAAAACTGAAAATATAATTTCTATGAAAAAAGGCCCACCTTTTTATAAATTTTGAACCAATTAACTCAATGTCAAAATGTTACAGTTCATATTTTACTCTATTCATCTCTAGCCACAAGTGGGGAAGGATCAGGGTATTTTAGGCAACCAAAATATTGTCTAGTCCCCTACCAATCTCAACAAAATATATAAACTATAGTGCAGGAAGGAGACAAGATTATTTTCTGGTTATATTTTGCAATTTTAGTTTTTTGGACATGTTTTGTCTCATAAATGATGTAAGAAATGTTAAGCTTTTTTCCTGTTCATTCTCACTTTCTCAGATTGTCCTATTTAAAAAAAATAATTACCCAGGCTCTTTAAATCCTCTTCCCTGTTAAGTATTTGAATCCCAATCCAGTGTTCATATTAGCTACAGTACAGAATATTTGTTTAAGCCCCCAGTCAATCATTTAAATATATTAATCATTTATTATAAATATGTAAATTCCATAATTTTCCCCACAATGCCTCTTGTTGAAATTGTTCTCATTGCCGAAAATATTTAAAACAATTATCGCACAAAAACAGGTTTATTAAAACAGGCTACAACTGATGTTAAAGAAATAACCAACCAACAAATCCCCAAGCCGAAATTTTCTGGGGATGCCATCCAGGCATGGGTCACAGAAATTGTAGATGGAGATACCCACTACTTGCCGCATACAGGTAAAATTTAAAATTATAACCAAAGCAAAACCATGTATCAAAACCAATAAAGGTTTAATCTCCAAAATTTGCGATCATTTATGTTGCATGATAATATGCTAGCCTACTGTATACCTCATGCTAGCATTTGCGAGAAAATATTTGAAATAACAGACATTGAAATATTTCCATAAATTAGGCATTTGGCAGCGATTTAGTTATACATTAAAGACCTGAAATTAAAATTTAAACAATTCATGTGTTAATTTTTTTTTGCATTTAATGTTAGAACAGTTAGATGCTCAAATTATGTAGCCTGTTTTTATATAATTATTGTGTTGGGCACCTCCGCATTTCAATTTACAAACAGCATAATCATCACATCCTCTTGTTAGGTTGATCCTTAAATGTTTGATTCATATATTAAATAACAATGCTTAAAAAAAAACTGAAGAATAATGTCACAATCGGAAAGATCATACTGTAAAAAAAAACTTGTTTTTGTTAAATTTAATATGCGATGGCCTCTTTTAGAGAATATTGAACAGGATTTTAAGTAGTGATGTTTACATACATGTGCGTATGGCACATGTAACGCTGCAGTACGACTGTAGAGTGTATAGACTGCATCTACAGCTGTATGTGTTACAAATTTCTGATTTGACAAATAATGTTTTGGATTTACCTGAAAGTCGTTTGTTACATTTAAACAACAATTTCAACATTTGATCCGCCAAGTTTATATGGATAATATACAATTTGCTGAATGACTGAAAAATGAATGAATCTTTGCAATGAATGCAAAGAACATTTTCTAGCTACTTGCCACGGGTGCATACAGTATGTATTACTGGTGGGCAATTATGTTGTCTTCACAAGTGTTCGGCTAAAACATACAGTAGGCTAGCACACAGTACAAGTCAGTAAGTGACTTTAGCTATGGGGTGTTATTTGCCTAACTTATGTAGTTTATAGTCGCTACCAAGAGTAGAAAATGGCAAAGAAAACATGCTTGTGAAATTATATTTTAAAAAGATGGAAATGATGGATAAAAAGTCAGGTTTGAAAATTTGGGGAGAGAAAAGAGATTAATAGCTCTAGCAGGTTTTTTCTATATAATTTCACATGCAATCATTTGGCGATTAATTGCTACATGGTCTTGTTAGCCTATATCTGGAAGAATGTTATACTAGATGTATCGCATTTTATGAGCGATGATCACAATGCGGTTCAAAAATAGTCTAATTTTTTATCAATTTATTCAATTACCATGTATGCTAACCGATCACAATTTTTGGCAATTAAAAGTTTAATGATTTTGATATACGATCACAGCCCTACAGGAAACAATAGGTGGTTCATTGCTTTGTGAAAGTAGTTCGGAAATAGTTGGTGCATTTTCATGGCAAAATCTCATCACAGTTAGGGTGTTTAATTTTTGTGCAATGTTATAACTTTGGACAGTCACTATACAGTCACTATACAGTATGTACTTTATATTTGGCAATAAGGCCTAGGGCCTAGATGTTTTTTTCTGATAGAATATAAAGGTCCAGCCTAGGCCTAGATACTCACAATTTTCATTTGACTCCTACTTGGGTATAATAGACCCTTACAAAGTTCGAAGCAGTAAAATTCTCTTAAATTCTCTTTTTTTCATAGTAATCACCAAAATGGTACAATCGATGGTAAGAGAAATGTGTTATGATCAGATCCACAACATCATTTGTTCTACTTGACACTGTCTTGAGGTAAAATTTCACCAAAATCTTTACGGAGTTCGTGCCAGTGTTTTGTCCGCGAATACTTCAAAGTTCGAACACTCCATTGAAACAGTTAGTAAATTTTAGGCTAGGCCTATGATTTAGGCCTGTAAAAAAAGTTTCACTCCACCAGGTGAAAATACTAACAGTTATAGGCCCTAGGCTAGTTTAAAAAGGAGTTGAGGTAGGGAGTTGATTCCATTCTAGGCCTAAATAAATCTTCAACAGAAAACAGTAGTCTGTTCATTGGTTTCATAAATTTGGTCCTATAGATGTGTTTCCATGATGAAATTTTGCATTTATTTCGGGTGTTCGAACTTTGCCTGTGTTCGAACTTTGCCTGTGTTCGAACTTTGCCTGTGTTCGAACTTTGCCTGTGTTCGAACTTTGCCTGTGTTCGAACTTTGCCTGTGTTCGAACTTTGCCTGTGTTCGAA
>JAODFY010077558.1:0-18664 GCA_027580055.1 Paracaudina chilensis | reverse complement strand
GAAAGTTTACTTACATGTTCATTAAATTAGGAATCTGTGAGTTCTCGGTGTCACCAGAAACTCATGTGAATTCGCTACTTGCAACCCTACCTTTAAAATGAGATATAAACGGTATCAAAAAGTTCGCGTGACTCATTCATTTAAATGTCTTCGTAAAGTACTTTCGTGTCTCTTTGACGAGATCTCAGTGCGAAAGGTGAAAAGCGAGAAAGAGGTTTATAACGCTTAATTAACAATCAAAACAAATGTTATCGAGATTTTGTTTCACACACCTCGATTCGGTAATTTTGGTTAAATATTACCTCTATCAGTCATTCTTTTGAAATATTAAAAAGCAAGAGAATGAAATCGATAGTATTTTGAGGTATTTCTATAGACCTTTATTTCCACTCTACAGGTTTTCCACTATGTATTTGTTTTTCTGCGGCGCCTACCAGCGTGTAAGTCTACCGGAGTCGACGGGCCGGTATAGAAAGAGAACTGTGGGTCTCCCGCTGGTGAGAGCCTTTTACTGTATTGATCAGTTGGGCGTAACGTACGGCCCATCCCACACAGCGGGGTATCATGGACAGGCAATGATAGGACGAGCGATGTAAAACGGCGACGGAGCCGTACACGCAAGTAATCATATAAGTCTCATATGCATGGCGCGGTCGTGTAGGGCACAGTTAGGGTATTCGTATTACTAAAATTTTAGGGGATGGGGAGGAAGGGGTTTTGTGTCGGTGGTCTTGGCGGGAAGAAGGTGATACAAATTGTTGAAGGCTCCATCAGATAATGTGTACATTCGGATCAATTGCGTCGACAAGGAGGAGGGTTGGGTAGGGGACACGTTTATCGAAGAAAGTGTTTGTGCCCCCCTCCTCGCGTGCACCCAAAGGAGATATGTGATAGGCCTATTGATGAAAAATGACTTAGTTGCTGATGCCCCCTGCTGTAATATTGATCCCCCAGATTGTGCCCCCTGCCTTGCGGCGACGCCAATGATCCGGATTAGTACATGGCTCATACCATTGGCAGAAATCCATCCTCCGTACCCTACACGTGTACTATACATAACATAGCGGATCAAAGGGCTGACCCACATATTCATTACATACTCGTCAGCACGGGGATGACTCATACTCTATGTACTCAATCTTGAATATATTCTACGGAGCTCTCCAAGTGCCAAACGACATGTCATGACGTCAAGATAAATGATCTCGCCATGTCGACCTGTCATCTCACAATGGCGACATCTTATTCAAAGGAAGCCGGCTTGTCAAAATCAAATATCTCGCCATGTCAACTTCTTTTAGTAGTATGTCGTCATGGTGAGTTCATTTATCTCTACAAGTCCGATAAGTTGTATATGGCAGGTATGGGTGACCGTAAGCAACCTGCGAAATTCTACGAGGGTGTTACGGTCTTATGAAATATCAAATTTAGTGTGTAAGTCAGCAATTACTTGTGGTATGTACCCCACCCCATTTCCCCACCCCAGGGGATAAACCACATTTAGTGTGTAAGACAATGGAGTAATGATGATCAGTAATATATGGAGCTTATAAAGGGAGTTCGAATCCCGGTCGAGATATGACAAGGACTTAAATATTGAACTTTCTGCCTTCATTTGACCTGCAGTTGAAACATGCCGGATCAGGCCAGTATAACAAAAATAAAATGTAAATAAAGAATTCTGAGTTTTGAGGAGGTTTTGATACAATTGGCCGAACGGCGCATGGGAACCTGTTCAGACTGCAGGAAACCACTGAGCTGCCGTGCCGCCCTAAAAAAAAAGCATTGCACCCTATACCGCCTATAGACTCCGGAGCACCCCGTGGAAGTTCCCAGCGCCCACTGGGGGCGGTAGGGACCACTCTGAGAAACACTAATATATAAGGTAAAGGGAAACATCTCGCGAGTATGCTAGAAATCTGTTAGATTAGTCAGATCATATAACAATATATGGGGCTTCGGCCAATTCCAAATTTCATGGGGTGTGTGGGGTACCTATGGAAGTCACTTTTGGGGAGAGGGGGGACTTGTATCTTTTAGTGGATGAACATTCTTACATTCTTACAAAAAGGAGGGGTTCGTAACACCTTGTATAAGTACCATACAAGCTAACCTAAGATGTATGCATTAGCAACAGGATCAACCCTTTAATATATCACGTGAAACTTACGTGGTAAATTAGTGGCACTTGATTGTTACAATCATCAGTCGATACGGCAACAGTATCACCTTTGCTCAATGGGAGCTGTCAAACGAAACGAACTTATGATTGGAGGTGTCAAACGGTTAGCAATTCAATTCACCAAATTACTATTAATAAACCCACTGCTGTAAAAGAACAGATTCAGTTCTGACTAGCGAGCTGCGAGGCCCTTGTTTCCCCGTGTCTCCGGTACAATGTTCCCCGCTGGGCAGCGCCAGTTCATATGTTAACATTTTCACGTAACTTAAATTGTTTAATTTAAAATCCATCCATTTTATAGTATGCTGGGAAAAAACGTTTCATTTTACAGTTAGTATTGGAAAACTCGTGATCAGGCTATTAATCATTAATCTATTTTATTATTATGCCAATCAACTTGTAAAGGTAACGAAACACTAATATTGATATCGAAGTTGTTGAAAACCGAGTTGTGTGCGCATCTGCTTCCAGTTATTTAAGGGTTTTTATCACCAATGACTGCGATAAATAAGCTTAAAAACTCATTTCTCAGCTAGCTAGACATTTATAACTATAACCTTAATGAGTCTCCTGGTTATGTTATTACCACTCCCCACGCAGGAGTAATCAATATAATTAAATCAATCAGTAATCAATATAATAGAGTTTTACAACTTGGAAAATGATCTACTAAGTTTTGCCTGGCTGGCAAAATCCAGGTCATCGTTTCCTTCAACGATAGCCCTATATGTAGCCCCTTACATAGCCCCTTTAATTGACTGTTTGTATTTTCGTTCTCATTCGTAAATACCATTTCCTTCACTTTTATTTATGTTTCTGTGTTGAGTGCAGTCTGCAGACCATAACTTACAACGATTATTGATAGATAATAATTTGGGTTAGCAGATGAGGAATACAAACCCGTCGCTGGGATACCTTGGTCAAAACATACCTTGGTCAAAACATCTTATCGCCTTTAACCCTTCTGCCCTTATTTTTCGGACCCGGAAAGACATTACACAACCTATAAACTCTAGTAAATGTCACTCACAGTGTGGTCAAGGGTAGCTATTTCCTACTTAAATATTTCGGCCAAATCTGACCCGCAATTTAACTGTTTTACAACCTTTTTTAATTGTCGATATTTTCCACATATAACAATGGAAGAGCTTCTTATGGGTCATTCAGTAATGGCATATTTACATGACAGAAGGAATTTTGAATAGCATAATTTATTTACCACTTGGCGTGTATATGGCCAGCCTGTGACATACGAACCAACTCCTTAGACCATAATATGTATGGTATGGTGGATATACCTATTTTCGCGAAAGATGATATTAGGCTTTCTCTTATCTTTATTGTTATAGTCAGTGTATCATTAAGTGCGCGGACCGGGGTGTCACCATCATAACACCGTCAGGTGCCTGGTGAGGCAACAAAAACTATCATACCTGCAAATAAACAAAAAATCGCATGGTATATATATATATATATATATATAGATAGATAGATAGATAGATAGATAGATAGATAGATAGATAGGCCGTACACAGGAATTTTTGGCTGGGGGGCAAAAACTGGGCGTACATCACAAATGGTGCAATATTTTTTAATATTTTTTTCCTATTTGACTGAATAATTAATTGATATTTAATTTTGTAGAAGTAACGTAAAATTACATATTAATCACGTATATGGCAAATAATGTTTTCGGTCTAGCATGGCTTCGCGCAAGCTTGTGTATAGACCCGTTGGCATGGTAACCATACGTCATGCCTAAATTTTATTGACGCTATGTCAAATACTCCACATTACATGGTATTATAAACCGTCTCGCTATATGACGCCAACTTCACGGTTCTAAGCAAACCGCCACTGCTTAATAATAGTGTTTTATTTTACGAGGCCAATTTCGAGGAGACGCCCTTTTACAAGAGTGACAAAAACATTATCAAAAAGGTTTAATGCATTAAAGGACAACTGTCCTCATTAAAGACCCTATGCCACTTAGGGTCAGGAAGGACATCTGTCCTCATTAAAGACCCTATGCCACTTTGGGTCAGGAAGGACATCTGTCCTCATTTAAGACCCTATGCCACTTTGGGTCAGGAAGGACATCTGTCCTCATTAAAGACCCTATGCCACAGATAACCCGGACTCCAAATATGATCGTGGATGAACACTTTCAGCCTTTGCTCAGATGATAACGAGACAGGCGCGTGATCCCACCCAGTCCCGAGACCGCCATTTAACCTCCCCATCCGACGGACGTGGGTGTAGGCCTACCCCATAGTTTGACCACTGGGGAGATGGAAGCTACTTGTCCGTCACCACTGTGCAACAGCCGTGCCGAACAACCTGAAGCAGACAACCCCCATCAACAACTGCAGCACAGCTTCGACGGAGAAGTCATAGGAGGCCTGCTCGAGAATCGAACCCTAGAATCGAACAAAAACAATTATTTGTTTGTTGTCTCCCAAGTAGGGAGACAACAAACAAATAATTGTTTTTGTCAAAATAAAAGACAAATTGGGGGAAGCGTGACTCACCCACTCTATCTAGCCACCCAACCCCAACGCTTCAAGAGATATTTGGACTCGTCTAAAATTTATTTAAAAAAAATGTAGTTCCTTTTTATCTGTCTGTGTAACTATATTATTTGGACTGACAAGTGAAAGATATGATTTGATTTCAACTCTTTGCCTATAACCTTCCCACACTCACCCGATCCATAAATTACCGCATACACAGGTGAAATATGTGGTAACATTTTTTTCACACGGATATCTATCCTTTGTAACCATTGGTACTATTATTACGCTTTTCATTAAAAGTGGGGTTGCAAGTAGCAAATCCTTCCAAAGTCAGAGTCAGATTTACATTTAGCTAAGTTGAACACTTTTGAAACTATGGATGGACACATCCCTGTTGTAGTAACTTCAAATGCAACTATAATCACCTCAATGAGAACGTTTACTAACATGTTCATAAATTGGAACAGTTCTCAGTGTCACCGGAAACTCATGTGAATTCGCTACTTGCATCCCCACCTTTAAGATCCCCTCACGCTCCCACGGCGCGCACACATTATTTATGGCCATTTGGAGAGATTACTACTCTTGTCTCTTGCTTTATCTTTAAAAAGAGTGCGACATACCGTTTTTGCAGTATAGGGCCTAATTATATTTATTTACTGTCTAAGCTGCTAGCTGGACTCAATGCCGTGTTGTCAATGTGTGATTGCTGTATACGGAAATCCCATGGCCTAAGCCCTAGGCTAGCCTATTTAATAATAATAATACACAGTACAGTAGGCATAGGCTACGTGATTGTGAAATAGCAGCCTAACCTAATTGTATTTACCGCTATGCTCAATTAAAGACGTTTCTCAAGATCGAAGTCAACGAATTTCAGGCATGCAGTAAAATGGCAGCCGTGAGTCCGTCGTCTCAACTAAACGCCGATCATGTTAGGCTGATATTCAGCAAGAGCAGCGTCGTTGTGAAATCCGTTTGTGTTGGAGTGGTCTTCTTATATTTTATATCCATTTTTGCAGATAACGAAGCATTCCTTAATGGGTTGTCAGTAACCCCGGGCTTGATATTTCCCCCAGGGTTCCATTTCTGGAGCCTGGTCACACATCAGTTTGTGGAAGTACACATTTGGTTTGTAGTTTTAGATGTTGCCATCATACTCTTGTGTGGTAAACTCTTAGAACCGATATGGGGAGCCTTCGAGATGCTTATATTCTTTGCAATCGTCACCGTTGTGTCTGCGATTTGTTCCTCCGTGGTTTACGTTTTCCTCTACTTAGCAACTTTTAATGTCGAATATTTATTCCATACACACCTATATGGACTACCGGCATACATAGTAGGCGTTATGGTAGCCTTAAAGCAATCAGTGGGGGACCAGGAATTGCCGCCCGTTGGTCTAAAACTGAGGATGAAAGACATGCCTCTGATCGTCGTCATGGTTTCCATTGTGATGCGACTGCTTGGTTTTGTGCCGGGATCTCACCCTTGTTTAATAATCACAGGTAAACATTTAGGCCTAGGCTCTAATTTAGAACCCGTACCCGGAAGTAACTAGCTGAGAAGTACTGTTGCATTCAACAGGGGTAGGCCTAGGGGTTAGGGTCGAGGTTAGGTTAGGGTTAGGGTTGAGGTTAGGGTATTAGTTAGGGATTCTAAAATCTAAATTAGTACCAACATATATGCAGACCGTTCATCTATATTTACTGAAATGCATTCTAAATTGCTTTAACAGACTAGCATAGGCCTATGCAATTTACCCTTTTAGTATGGTTAATTCCCTTCCAAGTTGTCAAGTTATGGACTTTCAAATATATTTATTATAATCACAGTTTGCAATGTTTCCAGAATTAGCCTAGGCTACGTATTGATTAATTAAATTAAAAAAATATAACGTGCAACAACTCAAAGAAATGCATATCCCAGTTAAAAAATGTTCCATTATTTTTTCATGCTTTGCACAAGTCGGGTAAAGTCAGACAAATACAATTTTGACTTGTTTCCTTCTCTTAGGTTTCATGGTCAGCTGGGTTTATCTCCGTTTCTATCAGAAGCTGCCCAATGCCGAGGGACGAGGTGACATGGCCGATAGCTTCAACTTCGCCAGTTTCTTTCCAGAGGTAGTGAGACCCCCGATAGCTTTGACGGCTAACTCAGGTAAAAAGAAGCGTTGCAGGATTTTTAAGCCCCTCAAACAGTGGTGCCACCAGATTTATTTTGTTGGGGGTGTGGATTCATTATCAAAAGTGTGAGGGGGGCACCTTCTCACCTGTGTGAAGATAAAAAGTCAATAGGTGTATTATCCAAAATTAAGGCAAAGTCCTCTTCCTGGGGGTCATAGGATGCATCTTACAAAATGATAAGTGCATTTACATAGCAGGATTCATCTTCGTTTCTATCAAAAGCTGCCCAATGCAAAGGACAAGGCAACATGGCCGATAGCATCAACTCAGTTTCTTTCCAGAGGTCTTGAGAACCCCCTCCCCCATAGCCTTGACAGCCAACTCCGGTACAAAAAATGGAATGTTCCTGGTAAATGGTGACATCACCAGCTTAATTGTTATGGGAGCGGTGTATTGATGCTGGGGAGGGGGGAGGACGGTTTCTTTCAAAAATGCAATGGTGTCCCATGAGAGACATGGCCAGTTGAGACTTGAATGTTATAACCTTACTGTTAAGGCTAAGGCTGGTGCTTTACTAACATTCTTAACGTTAGTCAATGGGTATATTTTCAAAGTTTTCCCAAAGAGAAACAAACTTATTCAACCAAAGTATGTCCAATATTGTTCTTTGTGGTAAGTGTGATAACCTCCAACAAGAAACAACTATTTATAATAAATTTCGTTAAGTTATTGAAGTTTTCGCATTTACCAAAGTATTTGTATTACGCATAGAACATTCTTGCCGTATCAACCTAGTGTTATTGGTACTTCAGTTTCCTTTGCTTGCTGTCATTCTCTGTGTTCTATTTCTGTCATTGTCATTATTATCTCATTTGGGGGCCCACACACAATCATAGGGGACACATGACCCCCCTCCTCCCCCTAGTTGGTGACGCCACTGCATGGGTGTATTGTCATAACTGACCTTTGCATGTGTGTTGGAAATTTTGAATAGATTATTTTAACCCCTTTAATCTTTTTTCCCTGAAATCAGTTCATGGCTTCCTTGTGAAAGTCAACATCTGTAAGAAGCAGATCAGGAAGTATGACGTTGGGGCGCCCTCATCCATCACCATCAGTCTGCCGGGGACGGACCAGGTCGACGCTGACAGAAGGCGGTGAGTCCTTTGCAGATTTCTGTTGCCAAAGAAGTCTCGTAAATGATAATGTGTACTTTAAGTGAATTTTACAGACCTCCCCATGAAATTTATGATTTCGTCAAAGCCCCATACATAACAGCAAATGAGCTGACCAGTCTAGCAGATTTATAGACTAGTACCCTGGGCTCGGGGTGAGAGTTGTTTACCTTTTCAAAGGCTTCAGACCGACAGCCAGCAACACATGGGTCGTGACCCACAGACTGGGTCGTGAAGGATTTTTAGTGGCTCGCAAGACCGTTTCAGAAATGGTGGAAAAAACAATATTATCAACATTTTCTTCGGTCAACTGGACAGCAAAGAAATCAAACACAGACAGAAAATTAGTTTATAAACCATAAGTGCTTGGGTCGTTCTAACATCTTTTTTCAGTATGAAAACTCAGTTGAAGCGCTGTTCATAGACAACGACACAAGTTTTGTTTGTTTGGCCGATATTTTTTCTTTTCATTTATTGTGTATTGTACAAAATTCTGCTAGGTGAATTAACCACTTCTTTGAACAAGGGGATTGCCAGCATAGTCATTTTAGGCAGATTACAAAATTCCTGAACAACCCCACCACAATGGCAATAAATTTACATTTTAATTTGTTTTGGGGCATTTGCGCCATCTCAGTATGAACCTCCTCGAGTGCCAGAACAACTCAGCAAGTATTGGCCAGATCTGTCTTACTACATTGTAGGTGAAAAAAAATGAGTAAAAAGAAGTTCTCAGCTTGGGGACAGGTAGTTTCAATATGTCCTCGAATGAGACCAATGTTGAAGTTAGGTGATCTTTTCAACCAATCATTTTTTTTTAATCATAATTTTATGTAATTATTTATACTTATACTCCCCGAGCACAAAAAAAAATAATAGAAGTTTGTTCTAGAAATATTAAAGAGGGCAGTATTACTTCTACATAATAACATGTACTGCATTATTCTGAATGCAAAGCCCAGCTGAATTTTGACTGTGGTATACTGTACTAACATCAACTGCACAATGTATATATGTACTGCATTGTTCAGGTTTACATAGCCATTACTAGCTCATTGATGTGATACTCAGGTACCCTTTCAAATATCACCTAATCCATGGACAATTAATTTCTTGTCTTGAAAGGTAATACCCTGCATGATAAGTTATGTTAGGTTAACAAGACTACTAGATTTGTTATATAATCTTGAGGATTGTGTGTTTAAATATTGATCTATAGAATGACTAGGTCACATATCAGTGGTTCGGTGAAACATTTTGGTTGATTGTTTGGATTAATGGAAGAAAAAAATTCCTTTCATGATTTTTCTGTTATTAACCTTTTCAATGCCATTGGCGACTATAGTCGACATCGCCGTAACCTCCGCAACGCGCCGTAGGCTACTATAGTCGACATTTCTACACAGTGTCAGAAATCGCACTGTAGCATTCTAGAAGAGCGCCCCCGATGTTGCCAACTATTATATTCTGAAAGATCGCAAAATTTCCTTTCCAACAGTATATAGTATGGTATAGGGTGCTATTGGAATTTTCTGTGTTTATTTTCATCTGATGGATTTTCACATATTTTGTCCTACAACATGTGTATGTTACACATAGGCATCTAGTCAGTAAACATTACGCAAAAAACAGCAAAAATAACAAAAAAATGGAGTTCACCAAGCAACATGCTACATGTCTGATTTTAGTACCAAAAGAAGCTTATTCAATTCTGAACAAATCATATGCAGATCATAAGTCATTCCAAAAATGGCTTCCGAAAATAACAACATTGAAATATTAGACTTTCTCAAAAATAACCGGCGCTGGGAGGCACACAGTGTAAAAAATAGCCGGCATTGAAAGGGTTAAGGTCATGATTTTTTATTACAAAAATCAATTTTGGTGTGTAATGTCTGCCGTGCTTACGCTTCCTTCTGTGGCAACGCCATGTTGGCTGTGACCTACTTTAACAACAAAAGAATATACTGTACATACAGTACAGGTCTCAATTGATGGTCTTAGGGTATAGGGTGGGTAACCCGTGACTAGAGCTACTAGGGAATCAAAGTTTATTTAATGTATTAAACATTGCAGAAAATGCCCAAAGTTGAAAAAAATTGCTATGTGAAATTAACATATAAATGTCCATATAACTTGTTGGTTGAACATTTTCAAAATGCTCATATATTTTTTAGTGAAAATTACAGTGAAAATTACAGGTTTATGTTGCATTTATAATTTGTGGAACCAAATTGTAAAAACATATATGTAAGCTAAATCTCCCAATAATGTGTGTATAATGGCTTGGCTGAGTGTTAAATACAGTAAATAGAGATTTTATGTGACAAAATTGAAATGGGTACATATATGGCTCAGCAACTACAAGTGTTAAAACAAAAGTACCACAGATGGGCTGAGAAGGAACTAAAAATCAAATTAAACCAAAACCTCAGATCATACGATAAACCTTAAAACTCATTTTTATCAGAGAGTAGATAATGTTTTAAAAGAAAATGTTTGAACTTTACCCGACTACTACGACTAGTAATACAGGTATCACGTCACTGGATTCATGCAATGGGTTTCAAAGACTGGATTGAAAAAATAACGGATTGAATAATTTACATTAAAATATCGCAATTGAGAGACAAAGTCATTTTGGAGCTCAATTTTGGAGCCTGCGGTTTGGTGAAACTCCATTCATTTATATATATTGTATGCCCTTGGGTAAATTTCCACACAATACAAGTTCACACAATATATCAATTTATATTGTGAGTCTATTGTCTGGAATAGTCAATTTAAGAACAATGAGATATATGGTGTACAATTACTATTTCATTTACAGTACTGCAGAATGCAGTTTAACTTGGGCTGATTGTCCCAGGCAAGTCAGATGGTCAATTCCAGCTGCTAATGTACTGTACACGTATGAATTGTTCTCAAACAAATAACAGCTGTGTGACTGCCTATTGTGTTTAGTGTACCTTTGAATAAGAGGTCCACAGCATATATGATTTCTCTCTTGCGGGGGAACAAAAGCTTATTTGAGTAATCACTGTTTGGGTTTGTGGGGCTCGGTGTTTTGCAGTATATATTTTTTTATGGGTAAATGTTTATTTTATAGTTGCACAGTTGCACAGTAATCTTTTGTTACCCTGGTTTGAATTTCATTCAGTCACTCTGCTCACAGTTTTTAAAGGGTTCCACCTGTGCGGTTTGGATGTTTATTTTTGCAATATTTATTTGCAGCAAACTAGATATGTAAAATCCTATGCAGAATTAGCCATCCCTCCCCCACACACACACACACACACACACATGTACACCCCTGATTTTATGCAGTTACGGTTCATCTGGTCCTTTGTTCAACTACAATACCTACTGAACAGTTTGACAATTTTCCTGGCTATACAAGAACCATGACATTAACTTTGAATTAAATAACCTCAGTTAGGTTAAGTTATAAATCAAGCAGTTCCTCTTGGCAGGTGGTATCATAAAATATACATACATCCGAACATACATACATTCACTTTCTTCCTGTTTAAATGTCAATAAATATCGCCCAGAACATGTTAATAGTCTACTAGAATGGTCAGTTCATTTGCTGTTATGTATGGGGCATTGACGAATCACGTTCATCACTTTTGGGGGTGAGAGTATAATCCAGTCCTTTAAGGTGACATTGGTTATTTTGAGCACTGGTACATGCTACATAAATCCAACAATTACTTGTGACATCACATTTTTCTCTTTCTGATATTTTAATTTTTCTCAAATTGGTGTACCGTCACCTGATGTGCTTCTCAAATCTAAACCCTTTTGCGAGTTCCGAAAACACACCGTCATCCTATACTGCATTCGTCATTACAAACTTTTTTTCGAATATCATCACAAATTTCTCAGTTTCTCATCTGCTAGATTGGTCATTTCATTTTGCTCTAATGTTTGAGGCTTCACTCCAATCACAAAATAGTTTTACTCCAAATTTCATCTCTTACACAGGAAAATTGCCTTAGATGCGCTGAAGGAGAGACTGAGTCGCGTGGAGGAACAGACTCAGTGGCCCAGCATGGATGAGGCAAATCCGCCATCGCCAGCGGCGTCCACCTCCAGCACCGCCTCAAAAGACAAAGCCCAGGTGGCGATCGGATCGGAGATTGGTGGCGCCGACACAATGGTCATCGGCCCCACTGCCACAGGCCAGAGCAATCCCACCGAGACGTGATACCGTCTCGACGTACTACCATATATATCTCTTTAGAAGCGCCTGAACTCATCCTCGTCGCAGGGTGAAAACAAAGGTTGTACATAATCATATGCTCAGTCACTTTACAGATCTTATTTTGGTACAGGACTTGACATCGTCATGTCAAAAGTATGATGCTAATATAAAGTCGAACAATCATTACGGACGAATCATTTGAAAAGCTTCACCGATATTTGAGAACAAAGTTTTAATTCTCATGAGTAAAGGTACAGTCACACTTAGAGCCTCAACATAGCACTTTTTTTTTTTTCTTGGTGTGATTTTTTTTTATAATCAATCAGTGCATAGTTTGCCACATAAAACAACAATTATTCATTTTGCTAATCGTTATTTTTATTGGCATGAATTTCAGCTGAGAAACATGTTTTACTGGGGTTTTTTTTGGCAAAAAAATTAAATGCAGAAAAACTGGTACATTTTCACTAAATAATAACAAAGCATTTTGGAAATAGCCAACGAGGTAGATGAGGCTTTGCGTAACTTTTTCACCGGAAGAAAGTCCAAAATAAACTCGTACATTACGTCTAACAAAAGGAAACTAGGACTAATAGGATTGGCTTAAGACTAACAATCAATTTTCTTTGCCAGTGCATTAGTGTGCAACTGTTTAGGACAGGCCAGACCTTCATTGCGAGACTTTCATTGATTGTGGTCAGCAAACAACCACACAACTTTGTTAACTTTAGAAAAGCTTTGGCAAACACTATTGCAGGAAGGTGCTAGACAACAAGATACAAAAGTAGGGTATAATAAAAGTGTAACCCAGTTTCAGCTAGAAAACTGTGGTAGGAACCAGATTTGGCAGCTGGAGCAATTGAGTAATTATGGCACATTGAATAGTTTTTGACCGAAGCAGTCATATGGTGAGTGGCCACGGTTCTGACAAAGTTATTGCCAGCCAGAAATAAATCATGCATCTTATTTATTTAGAGCATTTTTTGGATGGGCATTTTGGATGAGCATTTTTTGGATGGGGTATTTATTTTATCCTACAATATTTTGAAGGTAATTAAGGCGGCGATTGGGAAAGACACCGACTAGAGGCCGTCAGGTTATGTATGACAAGCCCTAAAGATGCAAATACCGCTCAAATATTATAATTGAAGTCAATTTTGATTCAAATGAAATGCTGCTTTGTGTGTGATGAATGTGAAGTCTTCCTTGTAGAGAAGGGGAAAAAAAATCTTGATTAAAATATAAATGAAAATGAAAGGGGGGGGAACCTTAAAAACTTCAAATCTTAGCTTATATAATGCAAAAGGTTAAAAAGGATAACACAAGACCCTGCACAATCAGCATCCAATTATTCTTTGTTCCATTCCTGAGATATCAATGTTTGAATGGTTATGCTTTCAGCAAAATGGAGGCTGCTATATTTTTTTCAGAAGAATTACTTATATAAGCTAAGGTTTCTTGTTGGGTTTGTCTTTCCTTTGAAATCTGGGGGGAAATGCTGCCTGGAGATTTGAGAAAGTGTGTATGAAAAAAACTGGAGCAAGTGAGTAATTATAGCACATTGAATAGTTTTTGACAGAAGCAGTCATATGGTGAGTGGCCACGGTTCTGACAAAGTTATTGACAGCCAGAATTTAATCATGCATCTTATTTATTTAGAGCATTTTTTTGGCCACAAGACATTGGATGGGGTGTTTTTTTTAAATACTGTGAAGGGCCAAATTGTAAAACTTTTTGTTCAATAATATATTTTTTTTTCAAAGCCCATTGAGACTACTAGAACCTGATTATATGTATAAAACGTGTGCATATAAAACCGAGCGGGGAGGGTGTAATGCTATGTAAAATGTTGTGATACATGGTAATAAAGTGCTGTTATGGGCTTGGGTCCTTGATCATGAGATTAAAAAAATCATGAAATTTATATCGTCACACTAACAACATCACAACATCAATGACATCACATTGCTATCAACAAACCGATCACATCAACAGATACATCAACATCACATCAACAACATCATCACATCAAAAACATTCAACAACAATCACCATAAATACATCAACATCACATCGCAAATTAAGAACACCACAAAATCATCACGTCACATCAACGAACACATAACATCAACAAACACGGCATCAATAAATACATCAACATCACATAAAAAATTGACAACATCACCACATCAACAACAATTGACAATATTCATCACGTTAAAAACATCAGCAAACACATTACATCAACATCACATCAACAAATGTGATAAGAAGAAACAATTATATAACTAACAAGCAAATACAAATATTTTTGGGACCCAAGTAGTTTAAAGGAAGTAGTGATAAAACTTATTTTGCGAGTGGGTCGTCTATCGTTTCGTTGACGAGAACTACAGTTCAGATGATATCTGATATATATATACATATATTACAAAAACACAGAGAAAGTTATTAACCGATTGCTGAAAATATATTCTTTAAGTTTCCAATGAAATGTCGCTTTTAACATTTTAATTTCATTGGTAAATATATTTATTGTATACGTGCCTATATGGTCTTTATTTTGTTGTTTGACCAAACATTTTAACAACTATTCTGCTTTCAAAAATATAGAGTATTAATCTGTTTTTTTTCTTCTTTTTGTCAAAGGAATTCACTACACATAGTTTTAATGAAGAGTAAACGTACCACATATTATCACTGTTGATGTGAAGAGTTTCCCACATGGTTAACATGGAGTTTGTGGTACATTCGTGTACTGTTATTGACATTTACTTGTTTAGTATCATGAAATTCCTGCTAGAATCAAAATGTCCTGCTAGGAATGTCAGGTCCATGAACTTTATTAGATTTCTCATTCACAGGCTTTTGAGTGGATAATCAGTTTTCTAACAGCCCTTTTTATTGTTTGATATTTGTGAGTTGTACTATTGAACACTGCAAATGCATTTGCAAAGCTTCTATAGCAATATTCCACACTTCTGTGGCATTTGCACCAAAATGCATACAGGTTACAAATATTTTGTGCTCCTGAACACTGTAAATGTGAATATCAAGTTCTTACAAGGGGTAATAATGTAGTCATCATTTTTTGCTGATATGTTGGTGTGAAAAGCCCTTTATTGTGATATTGAACTGTCATGTAGTATTTGTAATCCAATGATATGCTATACACAACATTGTATGGTGGAAATCTTCCATTTGCACTAAACTCAACATTGTACGGTGGAAATCTTACATTTGCACTAACTCTTACACAGAGAATTAAGGCAATTCAAAGTGTCAAATTCCCAGCCTTATTTTACCATTAGTTTACAGTTGAATCAATTTTTTTGTTTTGTTATTATTAATAATCATAATGTTGTTATTTAAATCAGTTAATAATAGTTCATTATTTTGCAGGGTTAAATGTTCCATTCTTGTTAAATGCAGCCTCTATCTACAAAGATATCCAGTCAGTTTTATTGTGTCATCCTGAATTTCTCAAATGTTACAGATTTTTTGTTTTTGTTTATTTTGGGGAGGGGGGGATTGCAGATGTATCATATTCCATTAGTGACAAGCCTTTAGGAGATAACTTTTGCAAGCAGTGAAACAGATGTATATTGCAAGCTGATGTATTTCACTGCAACTGTATAAACAATCAGCCATTTGTGGGTTACAGGGAATTTTTTCCTTTTTCCAATCTTGTTTTGATTTTTATCATAATATTGGAAATGGATGAAATCACTAATGAATTTAAAATAATTATAAAACCATAAAAATTGTTTCACTATTTTTTTATGTGCATTTTTTGTATTCATATTATTTCTGTGTTCCATCACCAAGGGATCACAGTGCTTCCCAAAACTTTTTCCATTGAGACCCCTCTAGCCCTCCTATCTAATGCTATGTCCACTTTCAAATAGTGAAAAACCACTTTCAGATGAAAAAAATGCATGCACAAATGCATGCACAAATGATACCTATAACAGTGTAAACAACCCTATTGCAATATCTCTTCAGAATTGATTTTGGTAACATTCCAGACATAAGAATTCCTTTAATGCATAAGGGAATAATTCTCCTTTGCAGAATAGTTAGCACTAGACAATGTTTTTTTTTTAAATTAACTATAAACACTATTGGAACTAGTTCTGCTATTTTAAAAATGAGGGCAAAAAATTCTTTTCTCCCAGAAATTGAGTCATTGTTCCCTCAAAAACTCCTGTGTCTTGACATTCCATAGCTACATTTCATGGATGGATATAGGATCCAATTTCATCCATTTTGGAAATAATGTTACATTTGTTAACTTGTTTTTGTAATCATTAATGCTGTTCCAAGGTCAACATAGGTTGGTGAAAACCTTGTAATCAACAACTGGAGGTCATTTTGCACCTGTATGTTGCCCATATATGGAGTACAAGAAATCTATTGATTTTGGTGCTGTTTCAAGATTATTCAAGGTCAACAATTCAAACTGAAAATGCAAATGTCTCCACAAGAGGCTGCTAGCAAGTAAAACTCATACATCATTTTAGCCACTGGTCTACTCATCCCTACACTCAAGGAGTTAATCCTGTTATCACCTAATTATCCTGTTACCCACTGGTGTCCCTTGAGTAAACTACCTTGTAGCTGTTGTTCAGACACTCCCTAGAGATGTGTGATCTGGATGTTTGCAATGCATGAAGACTTGTATAGATGGATGTTATAGGAGTAAATAATGTCAAGGTATTTGGGGTGGGGAAAGGATCAATCAAATATTTAATATTTTGGTGGAACCAAACTGATTGGGGGAAGGCTGATTGGGGGAAGATCTGTGTCCTGGGGAAGGGGTCTAAGGGCCCTGCATTGATTTTTTAGTCCTTCCTGAAGGTAAAAGGGGAATGAAACTCATAGGTATAGGCTGGTCACATCTAGTAGACAAACCCTATTGATTTTATAAGAGGTCAAATGTCATGGTAAAAATGCTGAAAACCTTGTAATAGGGGAAACATGGATGAAACTCATTGTTGATATGTAGGTCAGCCACATTTGGCCTAACATCTGTCGACCACACAATTGTGACGGGTTGTCTGGTTGCCAGAATTCCAAAAGGACACACATTACATATAATTTTTTATTAATAACACAAATCTCATTTGGGGCACAACTGGAGAGGGAATGTTACCAAACCCCCCACCCCCCTGGTGACACCAGTGAAGTAATAAAGGGCAGAACATGACCACAATAGCTCAACCAGCATAATATATGTATCAGCCATAAAGGAATACACTAGTAACACCATACAAATTTCCATTTCTGTTATTTATTGTTTTTCAACATCACAACATGTCTGACGACTTGCATGCACGGCAGACTCCATTGTGGGATCAAGTTATCCGCTCATCTCTCCCCCTTTCCATAAAAAGGTTTTAAAAAGATGACTTCATTCGGATCCCAGTAATGGATTGAGCCGTACATGCAAAATGCTCTCCTGCAGTGGGATGGGGGCCTGGTCCCCACGAGCTGCTCAAATCTCGCGAGTCACATGCCCCCTCCCCACACAGAGCAGTGTCCTCATTCATCACTCTTCTATCTGTCCCCGCCCCCCCCCCACCCGTATCGTATAAGAAATATAGGAGCTCCTATTTATACAAAAATGCCGTTTGAATAAGAACTATATAAGCTATTATTCATACGGAAAACCCCGCATGAATAACAACTACAGGAGCTACTATTCATACGGAAAAAAAGTTGTAAGAATAAGAATGACGGGAGTTAGGCCTACTATTCATACGACCCAGGGCTGTCACCGTAAGGGATTCTAGTCTTGTGTAGGGGAAAGGGAGCCCCTATGGGGAAACGGGTAGAATGTAGGGGAGATGAGAGTCACTGTATGGGCAGTGGCAGCGCCAGGTCTGGGGGAAAGTGGGGGGGGGGGGAATAAAACAATTGGGGATTTTTTTTTTCGTGGGCTGACATTTTCGTATGGTAAAACACGGGGAGGGGCTGTTCCCCCTCTTTTGGATTTTTAACAAATAAAAATAGTTAGTTGAAAATGGTGCCCTCATTGACAGTTTTAACATCTACAAATTATTATATATTCATTGCCAGCACTTTTATTTTGGAAGGATTAATTAAAAATCTGGGGAGGGGGTCAATCCATATATTTTTTGGGGAAAGCGACCACGGCACCCCAGCCCCATTAATTGGCCTATCATTGAAGCCCCAGTCCGCATAAGCAATCAATAGAGACCATGTAGAATGGGTGGCTGGACAGTAGGTGTCACTCGAAGAAAACATACAGGCCTAGGAGATCGTGAATTGCGACAACTGCCACTATCGCAATTATTTTTGTTCACTCCTGCCGTCACCTGGGGTGAAACAAGACTGACTTTGGCTGCCTTAGTGCCATATAGCGTCTTCGTAGTCGACTCACAGTTCAACCAACACTACGCTAAGTGATATAAGTGTGCCACCTGTACCTCAGG
>JAODFY010077557.1:0-26310 GCA_027580055.1 Paracaudina chilensis | reverse complement strand
CCACCCCCCCCCCCCCCCCCCCCCAAACAATACCACAATACAACTAACAATAGCTCTGCATACAAAACACTGAGAAACCATGACCTTTTTCTGACGTTACAACCATACATACATACATCATTAATCTTTAATGATCAATCAAGTTATACTGGAAAGCATCACATCTTCAATTAATTAAATTGGCAAATCCAGGTATACACCATGGCCGCAACAAAATGATTCATATATTAGTTATAGCATCATTTCAAATATGTGACATAAACAACCCAAAAGTGTAAAATTGGATCCAATTAACTGGTATTTTCTAAACCATCTTACAGGTAAAAGGTACTGGCAGTTTTTTTTATTTAGGATTAGATTCGCCACAAAATGGCATAAAAATTCTTCTAGGTATCTAATTGTTTTCTGGAATTACGTTAAATGATTGTATATATCTCACTGGCCGTTTTCAAAATGCTATGTATGAATATTTACATTTACCGGCTTATATGCATATAATTTATTATATTTCGTTAACCAGTGTTTATGATTGGTAAAATGAGTAGAGCTTGGTTCTTCTTTAATCTTATGTAACAAACAAACGCCCAATAATTTTGAGCTATGTAATTAGCACAAAAAAAAAATTATCATTTAAATTTTCTTATCTTGATTCCTTCAAGGAACAACCTCACAAGATGCTGCTCTGCAACTGCATGATGTGATTACCAGAGAGAATTTGATGAGCAGTTTCTAGTCACCAGTTCAATGAATGAGCAACACCAAGATGTACTTTCGAGCTATGTAATTTGCATAATGAGATATTGATCTTTATTCATGCAATGAACATTGAACCCCATGAGATTTTACTGTGCAAACCATGCATGCTCATCACACAACAAAATTATCAGCCATTTGAAGTTGTTGCTGCTAATTCAATTATCTGTTTAATAAATATTCTTTTCTATTTGTATCCCATGCAAAGTAAATCAAAACATATGTTTAATAGTGACTAACCAAACAGTGATAGTGATATTTTGTACCCTGCTCAAGGGAGCGAAACATAAAACCAAATCATCACTGCTTGGAAAAAGGTAATGAATGATCAGGTGGGACTATTGATACTTGTTTATGAACAAGAGCATGTCTATTGTGGTGACCTCAGACACATCATCCTCCTGACAGCAATAAATAATGGTTGATACAACACCAGGCATTAATATAAAGTACAAGGCCACTCCAAGGCCTGTACCACTGTTCAAGTTCATAGCTTAGCCATAGGCCTTGCACTTTCTTAATAGAGGAAGTTGCTGATATAAAATATAATTGCTTCACAATATTCATGGAGAACTATATGTGCCATAAATGTTTTCATGGACTAAATTTCACTGACATCATCAGTGTTCTAGCCAAGTTTTTTTGGGATCTCTGAATGATGGGAATATGGCAGGCATTGGCACAACAGCGAAGCAATGGTGCATTAGGCGTAGGGTCAAGGAGCCCAGTAAACTGACAATGAAACTCACAAAAGGGAGCCTTGGTTGTAAACACTACTGTATCAATTAGGTATAGGATGAACTGAAAAAGTGAGTCTGTTTGTATTTATGTTAGAACTTTGACATTCTGTAGTTGCTAACACTTGTTAAATGCATATAATATAATATTTACAATTTTAAAAACAAGAACTAAACTTTAAAACCAGGCCTTACATTTTAAAACCTGAGAAAAAGCTGAGAAGCAAAATCAAATTCAACCCAGCCGCACTGCCCGGTTAAAATTGTTTGGCTAAAACCCTGAATATTAAATGGATTTTATAAGTCATAAATAAATCTTGGGTTCATGTACCAAGTTTAAAAAACTCACAGACAAAACTGTACAGACCTCAATGTACCAAGTATTAAACCCCAATTTCAATAATTACACTTGTATACTTATTTGGGGAGTAAGATATCTTCAGGAGTTGCGAAAATGTGATTCCTGGTTAAAGATTTAGAGTCAGCTGAAAAATCACAACTTAGCTGATAACCAGTTGATGAAGTCTTTTTATGAAGATGCTGTATGCCAATATGTGCTCTCTCTTTTTTAGTTGTCTTTCTTTCTCACAAGGATAGGATTATCTTGTCGCAAAGCTTTGTATTGATTGACAGACTAGTGAATATACATGCCAGTTTATCCCTGCCTGGATTAGGCTCCCATAGCAAGACCCATGGTCTTGCTAACACTAAATCATGTAAATCTCTTTCTAAATACCACATCCATTTATGCATGACCTCCAAGTATGCATGACCTCCAAGTATGCATGACCTCCAAGTATGCATGATGTCTAAGTATGCATGAGACAATCTAACACATTCAATGAGTTATATTTAAAGTACCCAGTACATTTGTAGGGAATAATATTAATAAAGATCTTAGTATGAAACAAACAGATCTTAGTATATATCATATGAAACATTTGAAGGTATGCTACACTACAATATCACCAAGAAATGACTTAAAACAAGAATCATATCTTAAGGTCGTCTCACAGTCAATTTTGCTTCCCCAGGCACGTGTTTTGGAACTCAGTAAATGAACTGAAGAATCTGTGAGTTTTACCAAATTGGCAAAACTCATCTGAATTTTCTTATGTATATAGTCCTATGAAAAAAAAAAACACACACACACACACACTCAGATATATGGTAAACACTTCAGGGATTACCTGACATTTACAATATATGTAGGCCTAGTGTGATGATTGGCATACAACATACACAGCATACATTTAATGAACATGTTAGTAAACTTTCTCACTGAGTGTTTAAAGTTGCATTTGAAGTTACTACAACACAGATGTGTTCATTCAAAGTTTCAAAAGTGTTCAAATGAGCAAATTGAAAATCTGACTTATTGGTAGGTTTTGCTGCTATACATCAATCCTTTTCAATTCATCCTCCCCTACCCTTCCTTCCCAAGAAATTCTTGCAGACTTCAACCTGATTGCACATTGCCATACATCTAGGCCTACATGCAAACATGTATACAGTTAAAAGTACTCATATTAAAATTGTTCTTAATGGAAGCAAAATGCCTGAGAGCTTTTAACCCAGATATGCTCCTTTAATAATCTCTGGCAAACACACCATTAGCCCTGATCTCTCTATTGAAGGTGACAGGGATAGGCATAGCCAGATGGCAGACAGGGATTCTGCAATTGTTTTCTCAAAATGAGAGGGAATCTTAAAATCTGGAGTACACTTCACTCAATACATTTAAGCTACTTCATGATTTACAGAGCAGTAAACAGTCCATCTGCTGCAAAAGGACTACACAGAGAAATAAATGATTAAATCCTGACAATTCACTCATTAATTTTTAAAATGTACTCGTACAAGTCTACAGGCCCCAAAGTGAAGTTCAAAGATGCGCCCATGAATTTTAGTGACCTCATATGGTAAAGAGCCAATGGCTTGACCGGTCTAGCAAATTTCTCGCATAATAGTGGAGAGATGTTTACCTTTAAGACAGATTGTGGGCAAACACATTGTCATATTTCCAATACCACTGCTGCTCTCATACATGGGCTGTCACTCCGACCACTTTGCCAGTGCCTGTGTACTTTGTTAAATCACAGTAATAGCAAGAACTGGGCTCACCAAGTATAAATTACAAAATTAATGTATACTCACAGTGCTCACTAAAGTACACACCTGCATTATCACATTTTTTTTAAATAGCTCTGTCATGATTTCAACAAGAGCACTATGGGCACTATGGGCACTATGGTTCCTTGCTTAGGGGTATATGATAATGATATTTATATACATAACATTATCACAGCAAGTTTCGGCCCAAATGGTCTAAATAATTGTGGGCCGACATGTACCCATTATTAACCAACACTATAGCCAACACTATAGCCAACACTTTGTGGTCTAAAATGTCTGATGGTCAAAAAAGAATTTGAGGTGAAAAAACATTCTGGGTGAAAAATTTGGGAGCCCAAAAAATTGGGGCTCAAAAATGTTGGGGGCCCAAAGGTCCAAAACTATTTGGGCCCATGTGTACTGACTAAACTAAGGAACCAAGATTTAATATATAATCTGACTTAGCATTGCAAACTTATTGTCATTTTTATTTTTAATTAAAATAATGCACATGTATTCAATTTTCTGTTTCAATTGATGGACCATCTTGGCATCCGTAGCATCAAAACAGCAAAAATATTTCATCACATGCATAAAATTTCACACGTTCATGTAAATGCCAACAACAGACGAACATACCAAGTTTGAAAATATTCTGACATATGGTTACAGAATTATTGCAATTTTACGATTTTTTAAATGTTTTTGACCTCATGTAATGAGCACCAAAAAAAAACACAATAGGGTTCGTCTACTCCATATCGGCCATCCACCCACCAAGTCTGGTATTAATTCATCATTTCCTTGTTGAGTTATCGTGCATACACACACGCAAAGTTGATTGCATAGGTTCCTTTTGCTTTCAGCAAGGAATCAAATACCAAACAATGCCGATAGAGATATGATAGTTGTACATTTCTCTATAATCCAATCACTTTCAAAAGGATTATTTCAATCAAATCATTATGAAAAACTTGAATTCAATCACTTGCTCTTCCAAAAAATGTAAATGCTTTGGACATCAAAAGAGCAAACATTTACATGAAAATATTGAATGTTGTTATCATATGGATTGAATAGGAACAACTTCTATGACAATTGAAATGCTTTGATCGAAAAACTTGTTTATCTTTAACGCTAATGGGCATTACTTCATTCCACTGATTGTGGTGCTGCAAAACTTCAAATGTCATGTATAAGATCTGTTGCCCCAACTACCCTTACTAGACATTTTCCATTTCCAAATTTTTATACCAAGCAAATTGTAACACCGTTCAAATGTGAAAAGCAGTCAAACCATGTTTGTTCATGAACTGAACATATGGTCCATTCCATCGTTTGAATTATATTTGACCATGTGTGTGTACTGTGCACGTCATTTGTATACCTCATTTACACCCATTTAATACTCTCCAGTCTCCACAAAATTGTCTTCAGCAGATTTATGTATTTTAAAATGAATAATTTTGTCTGTGTTATATTAAGAATATTAAAGAGAGACATTCTGTGGGAGAAGCCAAGTCTGATTAATTAGTTTAAATTGAACCCTAAATGGGCCACTTTACTGTACAGTGAACAGCCAGCACAGTGAAAACCCACAACCTTATAACACGTATACTGTATGTTACATATTATGTACAAAAAATACTGGCAAACACACACTCTGGAGGTCTGTAAACTGTTGAGGGGATCCCTGAACAGACTCCACTGCATTGCAGCAATCGATGTGTGTCACTGGCGTATGTACATAATAATCCAAAGCGCTAGCCGTATCAGTATGAATGAATGTATCTGCATATTATTGCACTGGGAAAACGAACAGCGATAAAAAAAAATTCAAATGCAAACCCGGGAGGCAAGAGAGGGGTAATTACATTGACAACTGATGGCGGGATTAACTATTCATTTGGAGGCAGCTGGGAGCACAAAACCAATATAAGTATTATTACACAAATAGATGCAGGAGGATGCCTCTGGAAAAAATAAGCATTATAAGGCCTCTTTGTAAAAGATATTATCAAAAAAAAAATGCATCATATCATCAGGGGAATATTGATATCTTTTAATCTCCTGGAATGGCAAAATGCATCATGGTGGAAGAAAAAAAAAAACATTTCTCCATCAATCAATTTTTTTTTAATGTTATTCAGTTAGAGCTGTTTAACTTTCCCACAGTTCAAAATTGAAAGATGTTTCACCATAGCAACAGTGATAATAAACATAGTAAAATTTGATCATTGCAACAACTTTACTTCCTAATCAATTCAAGGAGCTAGTACATGAACATCTTTTCAGAAGAGGAAACCATATGTCACTGAATAATGAAACTACACATGCTTGTATAACAATACCTGGCTTAGACATGTACCATGCTCCACTATTGACTATGAATGGTCAGTTAGGGACTACTGGTACCCAATGGCAAGACAATGCACAACAAACTTTCCCAGATAAAACTTCACTTGAGAAACAATGAAATCAAAAGACAAAAATATGTTCTCTTTGTTTCACAAACAGGTGTCTGTGTGACATTATGGCATACTTGTCTGGTAGGCTACCATGGGACTAGACAACGAAGGCGAGCCCCCCTTTAGTCCTTTCTTCCTGCCATGCCCCTGGAACTGTATGTTTATTTAGGGACCCCTGGGTCTATATTTCAGTGCACTCTATCACTCATATTCAATTTACAAGTAAGAGGTTCACTCAAGGTCAACCATTTTTACATCAAAGAGAGTGAGTACCCTGTCTTTAAAGGGTGAATTTAAAACAAATCAATTGTAGGCTAAAACATATGGGAACATGGTTGTGAAGCTTCAAGACCATTCTAAAGAGACCATTCTCCCAATTCCAGTTACTTCAAGCTCCCTCTATATTATCCCTGATTTATTTTGTAATGTCCTTTACTTTGTATCCCTGCCATGCCATTGCATATATCACTATTTCAATATATTTCTCCTTCCATTCCCTTTCCTAAATTTCCATTTTTTTTTCATCTTTTCATGTGAACAATAGTTTAATACCATACACAAAATGTATGCAAGTCTTTTAGAAGATTTTGTGGTGCACTGCCCTCAACACTGATCTTTCATCTGTTCTCAAACCTGAATGCATCCAGGATCATCGAACTGTCTCCCTCGTAATACAGCTAGATTATAATATATGTACACATATACATGTACATATTTAACTATCTCCCTCGTAATACATAGTTAAATATATGTATATATGTGTACATATATAATCTAGCTGAGGCTTGCGGCGTTCTCACAATCCGAAAGAGCGAGTAACTTGTCCTAGCCCTGATAGGTTGATCAGGTTTCAAGTAAGAGTCACACGTGTGAACAGCCTGTATGCAGTGTCACACCACCAGGGAAAAGTTGACAGACAACTGTCTGTCTGAATACTAAGATTCCTGGGTTTGGATGGTAAATACTACCCTAAATGAAGTTTCTTCACAGTAATTTTTTTATTCTTCATTAGCACATGTCATCCCTTAAACTTTAGCCGGTATATAAATATGTTGTTGATATCATTAATGTAAATTGTTGATGGTATCAACAGGGTTTCCATTAACCCCACATTAAAGGCAAACAACTCTGGCCTGGAGAAGGCTAGAAATCTGCTTCAAATCAGTCCATTTGCTGTTTAATATGTATCAGGCTTTGACCAATGGGTGAATTTAGTAGGGATTCTTGGGGAGGTTAAATTAAATATATAAAAATTTAATTTGGGGCAAAAATTGTATACCTTTATGGGCTTTATTGAGGGTCCCAAACTGACAAAAACTGTTTGGAACATTTCACATTTCAACCCTGGGTATGGATGCCCATATAAACCCTGAAGTATCATCAAAGCTTTTATTCCTTATACAGTACACATCACATGTATTGATATACCCACATTTCCATTAGACTCCTTTATGAGTATATCAGATATAATTGAGAATTTGCCTGGTAGGACTCCAATCTGTTGTTCTAGATTTAAGAAGTGGTCGTAGGTCAAAGCCCTTGTCCAAGTATAATTTTCTCATAGTCATTCAAATTCAAGGGTCGTTTGTAAGTATATACTATCAGAAGTGTTCAAATTCAAGGGTACCTCAAACAGATTCTGGGGGTAATGGAGTTTGGGTTAATCAAAACCCCCTGTTGAAACGTTCCCCTTTCAATATACTGGGATAACAAATGCAACGATGCAGCCAAGCTTGTTTTGTTTTTTTCCCTGATGCCAGGTTTATATTATGGCACCACAGCAAGCATATTAGGATTTCCTTTGTGCTTTTCCCTATTTATCATCAAACCTATGTTAAATACCACATTGGATTTCAATATTAACAAGCCACTGATGGAAATGTACTTCCTTAACATAACCAACCACAATTAAACACATACCCCCTCTCCCCCCAATAAACACATTGTACACTAACCATTGCAAGAGCAAAGTTATATCACTTTTTATATTTTCTACCTATTGCTTATAGTGAATCAGAATATATTCCATCCTCTCTAATGTCATGTTTTGAAAATCTTTCAAACAGTTTGCCATCATGACAGTGGTGCTTTACCAACAAGTCAGGTGTTTGCAAAATTCCTGAATTGCAGATAATGCCAGACAGCAATTATCAGCCAACAGGTAAACAGAAAAGGAATAGGAAACCTTGTAAAGCCAATCAGCACCATCGTGCCACAAGAGAGTCATTCTTTTCTCACTTGACGGATTTCCTGCATTTGGAAATGTGGGAAAAGGTGGGGGGGCAGGAGGAAAGGACATAGCTTGTGTTTACGTTGACCTTTTTGCATGTTCCAGCAAGGTTATTAGAAAGTAAACAACCAGCCATTGCAGCAGCTGCAGATTATATTCATGAAATTCATAAAACGAAGATGACAGAGCAAAATTTACTAAGCATTCACATTTTATTTCTTTGACAGAGGATTTAAATTAAGCATTGATTGGTATAATTGGTAACAGTGCTAGATCAATTTGTAGCAACACCAGAAAGATTATTGACTCCAAGTGTTGACAATGTAGTGTTGATTTTGAGGGTGCTTTATTGTATTTTTGTTCTTCAAAGAAACCAAAGTACAAACTGAACCTACAGTGTAACTCCAAAAGCTACACAATTTTTAATACATGGTGCTAGTTAACAACAGATAATGCAATAGCCCAAAATGTAATTTGACAATCTCCAAGTCCTGTGTGGAAAATCTTGCAATGAATTCCCCCAGCTTAATCTCTGAGCTATACTTGAAAATCTCACAAGCCAGCAGCAACAACAGTCCCCAATAAAAATCTCAACTCAAATTAGGGTTTTACACAAACCAGATTGAAACCACTGCTCTCTTCCATTAAGGGACAAAAGAGACAGGGCTGGCTGCCACACAATGTCACACTGAAGAAAAAAGCATTTGCTGAAACACACAAGGCAACAACACAAGAACAGAATATTGATTTACCTAGGCCCATGATATAGCTGCAGTTTTTAGGCTATTGAATGGGTGTCATTGTCCTCACAAAGATTTAAAGGAGCACCTAAAGAGAGCAAAAGTGACTGATTATTTAAGTGATGATCTTATCAAGCCTCTTGTGTAATTAAATTATACCTTTTTATTCATGACACAACGATAGATTTACTTTCTGATCATCCAAAAATGCTCTCTATTATGCTCTTCTGTTTTAAACCTTCACTTCTGCACAGTTGTGTACTTGTGTACAGTTAATACATAGTGAAAATAAGTAAATATTGTTTTGTTCTGAGGGGATATTCTGATATGTCAGCCCTTTTTTTTTCTTTTTTTCTTTTTTTGTGAGCTGTAAATTTATTCATCAAGCTTTCACAATCCTTAAAATTCCAGGTTTTCTTCAGCAATTTTTTTTTTTTTTTTTTTGTGAGCTGTAAATTTATTCATCAAGCTTTCACAATCCTTAAAATTCCAGGTTTTCATCAGCAAATTTCCATGTCCTTGGGGGGAATTGCGAAGCTCCACCTTATGAACCCCTAACCTGAATTTTTTATTGCACGATGGCATAGTTTTCAGTACTTCAGGAAAATCAGTAGGGTTTTGCAAGGCTAACATTACCACACATTATTACATTACCACACATTAACTCACACATTATAACTCACATTACCACACATTATTACATCAGTTCAACTTTATCATAACATAATTGGCATGGTGAATGGCTCCTCCCACTCGTCATTTCATTGAAAGAATATTTGTATTATATGACTAGGGAGGCAACTTATCTAGCTACAGGAGTGCTATATGATGGGGTGCGGGGGCATTCCCCCCCCCCCCAATATCTGACGCCTCCCTGCTGACCCCCAATATTGAGAAAAATTTGTCGGCCCTTGAAGGGCTTGGTAATATAACAAAACATTGTCATGTAGACAGACCATTTATTTTTAATCTTAAATTTGTTTTCAAAGAATGCACTTTTTTTACTACTGCCCTAAGCTTGGGTTGACTATTCATTTAAGCATTTTCAATAAATTAAATGTCATAAGAATGGATATAATATTATCAATATAGGTACATATAATAATGAAAATGAATTATGATATTTTGATTATTGCAGTCATGGAAAGTAAAATAAATTATGATAAGCCCAAGGGCACTATGGTTCCTTGAATAGGGGTATAAATTGGGTCACAAATTGTTTTGGGTCAACCATTGATATTTTGGATCGGAAGGTCCTTTTGAGATCCAAATATGGTGTCGAAAAAAGCTTTCCCTACCCCATTCAAAACTTGTCCCAAAATATCAACCATGTCAGACATTGGCACTGGGACTTATTGTATTTTTAATATTTTGGGTTTCTTGACCATAACTGACCTTCGGTGACCTTTGCAGGCACCAAAAACAATATGGCGGACCTATAGTCCAAGTAGAGCTTCAATCCAACTTTCCCACATTGAGATATAGTGTATCCAAGGAAGTGTCACGGACACACACACGCCTACCTGACTGCATAGGTTCCTTTTGCTAAAGCAAGGAACAAAAATATGAAGCCCTCTTGATCCCAGCTTCAAGCATAGGCCTGACACTTCTTGTTTACAATCATCATACAATAGGTACCAAGGTCATACATATTCCAAGATTAGATATATTACCCACAAGCTTTGGAATGAAGAAAACAGGACTGAATTAAAGTGCTCTTCTTATGCCTGTATTGGAATTCAAAGTCAGTTGGGTAGGGAATCTTAGCTGTAAATTAAATTGAAATTGTAGGTGCTGAGCTCTACACAGTCCAGTGCACCAGGTATTAACTATTAAAGGTGACCTCAGACCATTTTAAAGGAGACAGAAAAACTGACAGGTTCAACTGGATGTATGACACAGCAAATTAAAAACCACCACATTCTCCCAGAACTGTTCACAAAATTAATTTAGCATATATTATGTTTGAAATGTGTCAAGATCTTGGATTGTGCATGTATGGCATGATGGCAAGCAACCCTAATATGTTCCACACATTTAAGTTTTAACTTTTATTTCATATAATTTTTGGGGGGTGGGGGTGGGGCTAAAATAACAATGTTGGGCACAAGAAGCAAAATTGAAATTGTGGATAAAACAAATATTTTTCATCTACTTTTTCAATAATAATTGTCTTCTATAAATCAATATTTTTATGAGCAAGTTGGAACCTCTCTTTTCATTTCAGTTCAGTACTTATGCCATAAGCAAAATATGGAAAAAAAACGGTAAGATCAGAAAGAACGAAGGCACACAGGCCCAAAGCACAAATTAATTAAAATTGATAAGTATGAAAAAAAAAGAAGTAATAAAACAAAGAATAGATGACAAGATGAAAACTCAGATTAAGGGGAACACAACATAATAATTTCTGGCAACCAATCAGCTAATCACATCTGATTAGAAATTTTCAGAGTAAGTGTAGCAGAAATTACTTTCATATTTCCTGATGATTTCCTTTACGCCCACGCTCTTGCTCAATTTTTTGCTGTGTTGTGTGCATTTTTTTTCAATTCATGTAGGAATGTATAATTTTGAAGGGCAAATTGTACCCCGCCCATATAATTTAAATTTATGGCAGATTTGATTCAGCCCGACTATCGATAGAAAGAGTATCCTTGAATCTCACAATATGATAACTCTCATGCATATAGATAGCACCACAAGTTATTAATGTTATTTTAAAATCCACCACTTTTTGAGTGGGAAATAGCCTTTTTCAGAAGGGCCAAATAAATTGTAATTCTTAGTTATGAGAAACTGTCAGTTCATTTAGTTATAGTGACGGATTTTTATTTAACATGTCTGGAAATTATATCTTGTCATTTCTGAAAATGCGCCGAATATGCAGATTTTTTACATTTTTGCTATTATCCAGAAATGTCAAGATAGTTCCTACTGCATTATAAAGCTTGCAGTATGTTATTTGGTTAAATATTTTTTCTTCACATTCCAATGTGAGGTAACCCAAAGAGTTATACAGGGCCAGCTAGGTGCTCGATGAAGCCGGCTAGTAGTGCAGTGACAAGGCCCACGTGCCCGTATGAGGACCTACTGCAGAGAATACAATAGTAACATACCTGGAAATAGCTTGGCCATTTCTGGAAATGACCCCAAATTGGCAGATTATCACCAAAAGCCAGAAATGACAAGATTTATAAAAGATATTAATGCTTAATTTAGGTACACAAATGTATCTTTACTCTTTTGTCTTATTATCAAACTAAATACATACAGAAATGTAACAGCAATCCGACATGGATTATTGATGTTAGAACTATAATGAGCACTGTTCAAAAGCCAAACATCATAATCTGGGTTAAGGTAATAGTTGGTAAGATCTATGGGCTCATAGACTGTGTGTTGTTAGGCTGCGTTAAAGTCCTTATACAATTTTCAATGGTAAAAAATCAATGTTACTTTTCAAAACAGCATCAGTTAACCTTTAGTTGTATTTGTACATAGACTGAGTGGCGCTATAGGCTACACCATATTATTAGTAGTGTTTGAAAATCATTATGTTAGCACAATTATGATACTGTATATGGAGAGGAAGCCATTATGTTTTGGTTAGTTGTTATGTCGTGCGCGGACCCACAGTCCTGAGTGAAAGAAATAAAGCATTGTAATGTAAGCATAGACCTGATTTAGCGGTTGGGGTTGGGGATCCTGATTTTGGAGAAGTCCCAGTACAGTTGTGCAAAAAAATTGGGCAGGAAATCAATGTAAATAATATGTTTGATAATTGTAATATCTAGAATAATTGTAGTATACTCAAGCCTACAGCTTAGAGCTCTTTATATTTATAAGTACAAGAGGACGAGCCAACCTTACCTTCCCAAAGCCTGCTGGCTCATACAGTTTCACAGACAATCATGTCCCCATACATTTCACACACATTGAACCCTTCGGATTCAGTGTATCTGCAGTAAACATTCAATCATCTCCAATTTGCATCTCAAGCTGCATAATGGGAAAGGGACTTGAAAGAATACGTTAACACAGCTTGCATTCAGCTGCCATCCACCGTTGCCAGGGGAATTGAATTTTCCCCCCCGATGCCTGCATGTTCTCGAAACAGGACAGCCCCTCCTTGAATAAGGCTGACAAAGTGGGGAGACAAAAAAACAGAATAACCTGCCTCCCAATGCAGAAATGGTCACAGGCGAAAGAGAATATTACACGCTGCCATGATAATTTCCTGCAACACCGGTGCTCTTTAACAAGAGAACGTCCTAGGGTTACAGGCAGGCCCGGATGGTAAGCGTGGCAATTAGAGGAAACAGCATGTAATTGCACAACTTCATGTGCTGTGCATAATTACAATGCAGCAGCTGCTCGCTTACCATATTCTAATGGGTATGCTCGAGTAGTCAAGTTTTACTTTATATTCATTTTAAAGTGAAATCAACCCTATGAAGAAGCAAATGTAATAGATGGAACTTTAGGACCAAAAAAATGGAAAAAATATTGAACATTGCAGCCTTATATTTAAAACAGGCATGGTGCTGGCACTATCTCCAGTTCTTTCTAAAATTACCACACCTCAGAGAGAGACACATTTTCTCAAGTTTTCGTAACTGATTTCAATTCATGTATAAACTATAAAGGTTGGTTTGATTCAAGTGAAGTAATAACACAAAGTATGTATCTATGTACAGTAAGGCTGTATCATGGTAAGACAGGATATGCTAATTTAGAGGTAAGTAAGTACGTGCTATAAATTCACCCTTTCATTAATATTAATGAGATTAAATTTCATTTTCACCTGTATATCATCTACTATGAACAACCGGGATATAAAATGTGTTGCTGATTGGGCATTTTAAAACAAATTTTACCTTAAAAGAATAATTGGTCCAGACTCCAGAGGAAAATGAAACTGATCAAAAAGAGTTCTTTATATATGCTAAAGTTGAAATGGTATGCTAAAGTTGTTACTAGAGATAATTTATTAAAAAATTACTAATTAAATTGCGATGTCACACACATTGCCAGATTCTTAAATTGAAAATGAGAACTAATTTCAAACATTCATATCTCAGCAACCAGAAATGCTATTACAGTGGGAGTTTTTTTTTAATCTCAGAAAGTCCTGTGCACTCATTAATATTCAAGAAGCAGTATGGCCCCTAAAGACCATCATAGATCATCTACATACATGTCAAGTATTAGACATCCATACTTGCACACACAAACACACACAAAAATGCCATTGCGATAACACAGGTTATATATATACGCCTTAGGTATCATAACCAATGAACACCAAAGAGGGATCACCACCAAGGCTCAAAATAAGCAGGGGCCAGGGGCTAACCCCATTTAGCCCCTGGTCAGCCTCAAAATGGCCCCCTGGTTCCATTAGTATTTATGAAACAGGGGTCATTTTTATTAGGAAATGGCCCCTGGTTCTCCAAAGTTTATTTTTACCCATGATCACCACTTCCGAAGGGGAAAGGAGAACCAAGTGTGAATATTTTATAAAGGGGTAAACAGTGTGCAACTTTGTAAAAAATATTAATAAAAGTAACAGTGTAACATCATTCATCAGGAATGATCCAGCACAGTAAGCTAGTAGCAGCAAGGGTCATCAATAATGTTACATGGAACCATATGTTTTTATCTTCCTGATGGATGAATTCTACACAGCTGTACCTCCCGACATGCAGGTAGAGCCTGGTAAGATTTATTAATGATATAAAGCCTCCTGGTAAGGAAAACATTCAACAGTAGCGGTAGCTGAGAGCTGCTGCTTTTACTTATATCAGACACGCTGTCAGAACTCACAGCAAGTATACGATCCATTTAATGTGCAAAGTAATCAGAGTAGATGTTTTGTTATTACACCTGTTGAAAGGATGGACGAACATAAAACCCATAGGGTACGGATACCATCCCTACCATGGAGACCCCCAAATGCTGTGTTAAAACACATGCAGAGAACCTCAAATGAAGACAATTTACTACCGTTAAAAAAACTCTCAAACCTGTTCCACAGATGGTTCTGAAGTCATTTAAGTAGGTTCTACTTGATGTAAACAGTCCATGTCATAGATGTGATGACTCAAAGATCTTGTGAAATATCCTCTTAACCGTCTGACCATTAATCTCCACAGCATGAATTAACATTGGGGGGGGGGGGGACAATTTGATTAACCATTTGCTACTAAAAGAATGGCAAATTAACTTTATATCAATCATTTATTACAATATGGTTGTACATTAACTGCCACAGTGGCATTTCTTTAATTATTCACTACCAGAGCCTGCTAGTCAAGTATGCCCAACTGTCAACAGTCCCCAACTGGCAGCAGCTATTTGAGGCTGATGAGGGTAACATTTGGCCTTAGAGCAGGAACCAAGAGTATGAGACATGCAGCATATTTCATGATGTCAAGCAGGGATTACAACCTTATTCCCTAATCTATCATTTTTGTCAGCGGAACCTAGGCTTCTTATTTTAGCATAAACAACATACCCAGATGATTAACCAGAAGCCCTCCTCATCAAAAACTTTAAAGGGACTATCATACTGTAGTTTATTTTGGAATATACATACATACATCACCAGAACATGAATATCTCATTGGCCGTGTTCAAAATGCCCATGTATCATTTACATCCCAACAGGTAACCTCAGCTTATATGAAAGAGGACACATATATCTACAAGACACTGTAATCCACATCCACATATCAAGATATCAATGTTTCAGTGTTGGGGCTTTCCCCGATACAGATGCTGCCATTTTTGGAGTCTATTATGAGTTCATATCCATTTGTAATTCTTATACAATTTTGACCAGATTTTTTCTCCAATGGAAAGATCATTTTGTTTAAACAATTTAAATTCATTTGTATTATATGTGGTGTTCTTTCACAAATGATCAAATTATTAAAATATTGGTTAGTTCCAGTGCAAGCATGAACAATACCATAAAGAAATACCAAAAGATATCGACTCCTAGCGGCACTGTGATGTCAATAGACTTGCTTCAAGTATTTTTTCCCCCCAAATTGGCAGTCTCCGTACCGAGAAAGTCCACCATTCAACATTGATATATTGAGAACTACTAAACACCACAGGTTCTTGTTAATAAGTTGACTTGTTGGGTTTGCTTTTCCTTTAATGCAATTGACCAGTTTTTATGCATACAATTTGGTGAGGACACAAAACCTGTAGAGCACAGTATGTTTCTCATTGTTAATGAAATTTACATTTGGCATATAGTTGTTTTATGAACCAAACATCCGAGTGAACGATTACAACATCACACCAAGAGGGGAAAAAGTTGTACTTTGCAACTCAAACGTTGCCTTGATCTAGCTTCATATTCTGTACATTTGAGTGAGAGATGAACATATAAATTCTTTTCATCATAAACTGCATTTTCCAAGGAAAAACTTTTTCTTGTCAACATCATAAATTATTTTCTTTACTTGCCTTCCCTGGGTTGTAATTTAATATGTTTTTATCAGAGTTTGGAAGTAAATGAAGAGCGCAGTGCCACAGAACAAAAAAAAAGTGCATTAATAAAAGCATCATCAATCACAATCATTTTTCAAACAGTAATTCAAATATAAAGCAGTTCCCATAGAGATAACAGAGTTATTTAAAAAAAAAAACAATCATCTAAAACTTGTTATCAACTATGAATAGATGCCCGAGGAGATTTAGACACTTTAGTGCAGCCAGAAAGCAACACAGAAACAGCCAACCTACAAATTTATTATATTTAGCCAAGTGCTCTGTTGAATAGTTCGCCTAGACTATAATGCATGTAAAGACCAGGCACATCAATTAAAGAGCTTTACATATTTTGACAGTGTACTGCATAACCTACTGTAGCAGAACATATATATGCAAACATTGCAATCAGCCTAGTGCTAAATATGCAAACATTGCAATCAGCCTAGTGCTTCTAGCCTAGTGCATACCATTTGGGTTTAAAATTGGTGCATATATCAAACTTAAAATGAATTAATGTATGTCGTACAAGAAAAACAAATGACTCACAGAACATTCTATGAGTAACAAGAGAACCTTGACTGCAATAGAAAGTCCTGGTGCAACATTTAAAGTGGCTTTAGCATGTTTCAGCATTGTACGACATAATCTACTTCACAAGTTTATACTCAATTTTTTTTGTTTTCTGTCACAAACTTTAGAACAAATGGCAATTTGAAATAATGTGCGACTTTGAGAGTGACCAAGGCTGCTCGATATCCCTCATGGTTCAGGAAAATACTCCATCTGCGCAGACCTGTCAGAACACTGCTGACAATCTCCCACATAACACTATGGTGAAAGTTTGTTTAACCTTTTAAGAATGTTGTGACTAGCCTTTAGTTAAGACACTCCCCCTTTTCTAAGAAACTCAGGTGGGGATGCTATGTTTATGTGTGTGCACAATGAGATTGTTATTGTGTGCCATAACAATCACAACATAAATGTGTGTATTCAGAGAAACAACTCCAGAAATATCTCAGTCAAAGCCAATCATAACAAACATTAATAAATTGGTCACAGGTCACATTCCAAAAGTATGTAGTATGTAAATATAAAGAAAGATTTGTAGACATCATAGTTTATGAGATGCTTTCAGGTATCGAATATCTAGTTTTTTGGTGCATGTAGAATTTATTATCTTAATTGACCATGGCTTGTTACATTGAAAATGAAGAATTAAAATGCAATAATTTCAGTCTATTCTTTCAATAGTTTAATAACAAGTTTTTTTCCATGTAATGTTCATTTCACTAAGCATCCAAACCAAAAGCTACAGTAGCTCCCTGAGACTTTTGTCCATGATTTGCCAGTGCTAAGGAATCCTACACACCCGGACTAAAGAGACCAACGGAGGAGGCAAAAAAGGATGATACAGTATACTGCGGTATGTTCAATGGACCTACATGTATCTTAAAGGGGCTATATCGTCCTATCATTATTATCAAACTAGTGTACACTATTATCGGGATATTACTGGCTGATAACACAATATAGTAACTTATATTGTGTCACGTGGTCTTTAAATATAGCCCTCAATATGATCTGGTACATACTGTATTAGTTACTGCAACGCGCATGTACATGTAATTACTTGTATGCCTCCCAGAAAATTGAGACGATATATCACCTTTAATATGTTGCACAAAAAGAAAATGTTCACGAAATTGAACGTTTACGTTTTCATTTGCTTCTCTAGACTTTTAGTAGTAACATTTAAAATGCTATATATGCTGTTATGTATCCATGGGTTTTGTACAGTCCTTTGCAAAGACCAGTTATGTTTTAATTCAACACATCCCAGTGATTACCATGCCCAGGGTTGTTCATGTTATACAGCTGCCATATGCCATTCTGGTCCACTCATCCTGTGAATGGTAAAGCACCAACTGAATATTGGATTCAATGTAAATTTATAGTACCTACCAACAGTTACCAAGCTTAATATCCAGCGAGAGCCATCGACATCTGATTGCTACAAAAATAGGAAACTCAATCAACGGCCAATGGAACAACAGGCAGAGTGGCTGCCAGAGTTAATTAGTGAATGGAGAGACAACAAGGAACAAAACACCCGATATCGAGAATGGAAGACTTGGGCAAACACGGAGAGCTCTGCATTAGGTTAATGGATGAAAGATCTCGCTCAATATTCGGTCTTTTTTGTTTTGCAAATGGCAAGAACCCACTGTCACACACATCGTGCATTTCTGGGTAGATTAATAAGAGTACATCAGTTAATCAGTAATTGGTAATCTCTGCTTCAATTTATCAAATGTTTAGGAGTGCTGTATTTTTTCCCGGTCGTCGATGAGGCACTTATTGGCACCATAAGGTACCGTATTATGCAGGAACTGTATTATTCTGGTACTAGTATTATGCCGGTGGTTTTGTATACAATAGTGTAGGGCCAGTTAGTCCTATAATATTCTTTTAGGCATATGTGTAATCATAAAGCATAGGCGGTCGCCAAACAAAACCAATGAATTCATGTTATGTGGGGTCACAATGGACAACAAACATATTATGGTAAAGTGTAGTTTTTTTTAAAGAAAAGCTATGTAATAACAATCAATTTATAATCATGACTGTTTTATGCGAGTCCGATCTTGATCGGCTTGACTTAACCTGAAAAAAGGTCTCTTGCAGGGAGATCATAAATACATAGAAATAAAACATATCTGCCCAAAATGAAGCTTAACCATGTTAACCCTTTACCATGTAGCTCCATAGAGTGTGAACTAATCAATAAGTACTATAGCAAAGGCCATTCGTCAGCTTTATTTTGACACTCAAAAGTCTGTACAATGATGAGTTGTAAAGTTTTGGAATTCATTACTTTTTTATTGGTGGCAGGACACCTGGAGTACATATAATGGTTAAAGGGACCAAACATGTTCTGACCATTAGGGAGACAGGGGCCCTGGAGCTTCTAGAGTACATAAAATGGTTAAAGGGATCAAGCATTTTCTGTCCATCAGGGACCCGGGAACTCATAAAATGGTTAAAGGTACCACACATTTTCTGTTCTTCAGGGACCCTGGAGCTCCTAGAGTACATAAAACAGTTAAAGGGACCAAACAATTTCTGTCCATCAGGGAACCTGGAGCCCCTAGAATACATAAAATGGTTCAAGGGACCCAACATTTTCTGTCCACCAGGGACCCGGGAACTTTTAGGGTACATAAAATGGTTAAAGGTACCAAATATTTTCTGTTCTTCAGGGACAGTTTTAATAGCAATCCATGTTTTTCTATGAATTACTTTTCAGTGCATGTGAATTAATTTACTTTTATTATTATTATTTTTTCACAAGTTAAATATTTAATTATTATTATTATTAATTTGTTTAGCTCTACTTTAAATTAAAAAAAATTACTATAACGTGATATGCAGCACATGTGCAGATGATAATACTCACCTGTTATTTACATAAACAGGTTGCTATCACATCTTGCATGTAATATGTCAACACAGCAGAGCAAACAAGACAGTTTAAAATAATATTGTTTTTACCCATTTCACTCAGGGGCCATAAAGGTTCTGCCAGTGTCTATAAATTCATAGCATTCTAAATGGTAAGGGAGGTATAAATTATTTGCTGCTACACTGAAGTCAACCTTCCCACCCCCCAAAAAAAAAAATCACTACACACAAACACTAGTATTATCATGCAATTAATCAAATTTCCTATCAAGCTTGTTTGTTATTTGACTAATGCAGTTTCAAATACATGTGCACTTTAATACAGTACATGTAATCATTATAAAGCTTTTTGCACTGGCTGAAAGGTAATTAATGAATGCAATAGTTAGGCATGAACTGAATTCTCAATATATGAAACACTGCCACACAGGTCAGAGTCCAAGGTTGTCAGTTGAGCATTGCTCTATTCATGAGGTGCTCATAGTAGAGAAATCTCTTAGTTTATTACCCCCTACAGTTCTTCTGGTTAGCCCCATCTGTTACACAAAGTAAATGGTGTATTACAACAAATCCTTTCCATTGACACCCGCCCCCCCAAAAAAAAAAAAAAAAACATTGCAGGTCAGCATGACATTCTCCTTGATAAAATGTTTAGCAATACATGTGAGCTTCACATAAACATTGCATTCAGTTCCATCCACCCACCCCTACCTCGGCAAATTCAAGTCCTGGTAATATTGTAAGTCTCTACTACAATACAAGTTGTACAACATGTTAATACAGTATATTATTACCAGGTTCCAAGAACCCCTCAAATTGACGTCACATTACAGTAGTAACATGAGGCATTAACTACACTTCAATGCTCATGAAAACCCTGAAACATTACACATAATGCAGAAACATTATCATTTAATGTTGGCTCAATCTAAAATTGTAGGGAGTTAAATATTTCATACAGCTAAATTGGTTAAAGCATGTGCAAGTCACATCCTAAATTCCTGGAATGCCAACAATGGCGTTCAGTACAGTATATCCGCCATTCCTTATTCACACACACTGCTACCACAATACAGTATAAAGGTCACCAATATCGTTAACCCGTCACCCTATCTGGCGGCGTCTGCACATTTAACGAAAACCTTCATTTGCTTCAGTTTCATATTTACTACTTTCTTTTCACCTTAACCATCTTCAACCTAATTTAACTTGGAAAAGCTAAAACTACCTAAAATCTAGGCCCAAAATGACTGCCCCTTAAGCCGTTCCCTACAAGACAGAAAGACTGATAATGCACTCTCCGCTTGGTCGCCCGTCCAGGATGAGGAGCTATTTATTCTTGGTGGTGGAAAGGGCTGCCAACAAAAATGTTCCTGTTTATGAGACTTGTCAAAACATTTCAATTTCCCTTTGTCACCCTCTGTGATTTAGAGTTGGAGCTCCACCTGATGTAGACCACTGTCAGTGGCAGGTCTGTAGAGATACCCGAGATTTATATCGGCTTCCAAATGGCAACGCGACTTCCTTCCTGCCAGGCCAAAAACCAGAAACAATACTGGTGGTGGTGTTAGTCTAAGGCTCCCCTTAATAATAGTATCACTATTGCCTTTGATGGGGATCACATGATAGGAGTGACCGAGGTGAATTTATGTTTACTTGAAAATTAAAACACTGCAGTTTCATGTTTCAAAACACATCTTTGTTTAAAAAGGTATAATGATGTACAGTGAGCGCAGTCTGCACAGCCATCTTGAATGGTTAGACGTGCTTGGATAGGGACGTGTGGAGAATTCCATGTGGGGGATAGTTCACAAATTAAGTAATAAAGTACTACATCGTATGTTGCTCCCAAAGTGAAACTAATTGTCACAAACAATGTGTGCACATATAGACAGATAAGAAAAATGTGTGTGTAACAAAACCAACAACTTGTAACTTCCTAAGTGTTGCAATAAACTATTACTATAAATGTGGAAAGAGTTAACAGATGGCTAAGGGTTATTATAATAATATTACAATTCTTGATATAGGGTAATTCCAAATATGATCATTGTGCTTTACAATCTTAAAACTAAATATTATTTCAGAACGATGGTCAGCATGCTACAAAATATATATACAGAAAACTTATCAGATTCACATTGAGCATAATAGCATATTAATGATATTATGAGATTTCTAGAAATCATAAAAAATGTAATAAATATATGTATAAATAAAACAAGGTATCTCCTTGTGATACTTGTACAAGGAGTACATGAGCAGATTCTTTTCAAATAGAAACTAAAGGTAGTTAATTTATATTGGTAATTTGGTACCCTGTATTGTATACTGTAGTATTATTTGGGGGATTTAGAGAAAGGAATTTAGTAATACAAAAAAATCCTTACATGTATTAATTCTGATACTTAAATTTTTCACCACAGTATGTGACATAATTTAACCCTAAACCCCTAACAATTCTGAAAATATTCTATAACTGCAAGAATCCATGATGCTGCAATGAACAAACTAAACCAAAGTCACAGAATAAAAATATTATCTATAAATATCAATTGCCACATAAATAATAAGACAATCCTGCAATTTCCACAAGATACTGATAGTATTTTTTTTACTGTATATATATATTATTTTTTTCAAGTGATTTATCTTGGTTTATTCTGTGCAATTAGATTTGAACCCCACTGGCTCATAAATATAACCTGCAAGCTTGATTTATGCAATTTCCAAACACATTGGGTAACTTCCCACATAAGAATTCTGAAGCCTTTTTTACAAGCACACCACATCTGGTTAATGATTGTGTATGAAATCTATATTAAAGCTGTCCAGAGGTACTATACAGTCCACACTGTTGTTGTGCATGTGTGTGTGTGTTTTTAAACTACAGGTATAGACCTAATGTTTGACAGAAAACCACACCCATTTGTACATAAACTTGAACATTTATTCAATACCTAGACTAAAATGTGCAAACCCACTATGAAGTAAAAACCTTCCAGGCAAGGTGTGATACTCTATGGGGAAAAAAAACATCAGTTCGAAAAGGAAATTCAATGTGAAAACATCCTCTGTTGGGTCTCCAACAATCAAATAAGACATGAATGCTTTTCTAAATATGCAAACAACTTATTAACCTTCTACCATTGAATTTCAAATTGTTGGGAAGATATGAAAATTAAAAACTCACAAATGAAAACCAAAAAACATTAAAATCTTTCATATTCCAACAAATCAGCAAACCACATGTGCAACTTTGTAACCCATGCAGTGTCACAACTAGTAATATTGCATATCTTAAAGGAGCGGTGAGAAATGTGTATGGCCTATGGAAAACCATTGTTTGACAATATAATCATGATTTAATCCATCTTAATATGGACTACTTAAATTTTATGGTGAAAATATATTTTACAATATGTATTATAGTTGTAAAATTGACTTTATACAATTACAGGTGGCCCTTCGTAAGGTAATTTGTATAAATATTTGGAAAATTATAGTGGTACAAGTTGAATCATGTCAATGTCAATTGGGCTTGGTTACATAAATGATTAATAAATATGAATTTCACTGACAAACAAAAATGCTTATATGTTTAGTTGTTCCGGTCATTTTAAGTTTTGCTCACAGAATCAAAGAATAGCAATTGAACTTGATTGAGATCTAAGTCTAAGCCAATGTTAAGCCTGAATCAAGGATAGTGTGATGACTTTGACAAATGCCAATTACAAACTGCCCCATTTGAAGACATAGAAACAATTAAATACCCAAACTATGTTTGATGACAAGCAAGAACAAGCAGCATAGAAGATGAAACATCTAAATAAATTTTAAAACGTGTCCTTAGTCATAGGCCTAAATGAAACACAATTACATAAGGGTCTGAATAACCTAGGCCTAAGTTAGTCCAACAACATTATATTACAACTTTATTCCACAAAACTGTTTTCCTATAAATAAATAAAAAGAAACATTACTTTCGTGATCAATACGATAACTTAGAAATCATTATCATGCATGGGTAATATTATTAACAAACAACAACCACTAACTTTAAGTAACAGTTTTTTACAACAACTTGCAGCCCATGAACGAACCAAATGTATATGCTACTAAAATGTTATCCTCTTCGGAATTGTCCTGAATAATCATTTAATTTCGAAAAATGTTTACATACCTCTGCATTCTAATGGCTCGTGTCTTTCAGCATTCTGTTAAAACATAGATTCAGTCAACTATCTCCGTCTTATTAGAGAAATATTCTACATAAATATTCCACAAACGTAGAGGTTTGTTCCCGCTCTGCATAAAATAGTGTAGTTGAGACAACGTGCTACACAATTGTATGTAAACATCCACAACTTGCAAAATCGCGACCGCGCTTCGACTAAATTGATCGGATATTTTAATCCTACGGTAAGCATACAAACTAAAGCGTTACTTCTATGAGAATACTTTAACATAATCACAAAAATGTTCGTCATAAGAATATACTAAACAATACTCATTGATAAATGTAGAACGGGAGATATTCCTACCTTTCTGTGGTCTTTCTACCAGCCATTTTCGTTTTCTTTCACCGCCATTTTGCGAATCTTCTCAATCGTGACGTCACTCCTATACAGCTGCATGTACACAAAAAACCTGTGTCATGTTATGTATTTACATGTACGTAAAATACGCGCCTTGTGTAGTATACAGTAAAGCCGTTATGTTGTCGTTTTCATTTCGCAGGTTATTTGCTGGAAATTTTTTAGTGTTTATCGAAATTTCGGACAGTTTATTTTATGTATGTTGTGTTCCTTATATTTCGATGTTTTTCAGAGTTAAACAGTAAAGTTATAAACTTGATAAAAACACCGTTTTAATGGCTCAAAAGATGTGTTTCATTATTATGGGAGTGACCCAGTGACGTTTACGTTGGTCTAAAATTCTTCCAAATTTCACAAACGTAGAACATTTATCACGTCACTCATCGGATTCCATGCCGTTTTTTCAACCAGTTACATATTGTTTGCAATGATTTGTAATGATTGTTTACAATGAACAGTAATGTTATCGTGAACATGGATATTCCAAAATTGACCGAATCTCCACAAAATTTAGCCGAAAGACCCATAAGGTGATCTGACAACAAACACAATTAGTAGTCTCGCCCAATGCTGTTTATGCAATTAATAATAGAAATCTGTGCTCATTATTATACTGAAGTAAACACGGAAAAACACATTCCATCAAGGTTTTTTAACTTCTAATTTTGTGTGGGGTGGGAGCCGATTCTTGCGATCTGATTCTTGCATTATTCTGGTTCTTGAATTGTGATTATACACATGAATAATAATTTAGTCTTCCTTCGTGAATTACGAAATCTTATTATACGATACACGTGGAATTCACAGGGTGTATTAACGTGATTACGTCCTCAGTCCTTGAGTAATTTTGCAGAAAACCAATTTTAATAATTCAACTAGTAAATCTACTAATCATAATGAGTCCATGACTGCCCCCCAACCCCGTCCCCTCGTGGTTGACCTTGGCCCTTTATCAGCCGAAGTCGAATGAAAAAATATTAGAGAGACTGACAGAAAGAAAATAAGAATCCAAGAAGACTGGGGTCCGTGGACGAAAATGACATAGACCATTTAAAAACTTTATAAACAGTTATACAGTAGGCGTACTATCATCATAATCACTAACTTACAGGCACACGTACGCCTATGTGTAAAGAGATTTTTATCTGCGCAAAAAGCGGTTAGGCTTGTAGCTGAATCATATTGGGTCTTGGTGGAGATAGGTTCACCTAGAACACGTTAAGAACTAACAAGGCATTTGGAAATACCATGTCCAATCTGTAACTGAGTGTCCCCGAAAGGGCGTCCCCAGATTGGATAAGGTATTTCCAGAGACGTTCTATATTCTGTTAGCAGAATTGTAGGCCTATTATTTACCATATTTTGATAATTCAGCCACTTATAGCTTAAAGGTGATGGGGGTGCGTAGCAAAATCACATGAGAATCGTATGTCACGCGAAACCATGGCTCTCTTGATTTGCCACTTTGAATTTGCCGTTCTCCCTCACAACACATGCGCACTTCCCCTGCATTAGGCCTATCCCTATACATAATATATAAATTTTCCCTACAAACTGGTGTCACCCCTCCCCCCTCCCCTATGGTAATTAGGTATTGATTAATTTAGAATTTTGAATTGTTATAATTATTACAGGATCTCATATTACATTGATGTCTGAGTCGCCAAGCAGGATGAGAATTTTCAAACGCAAGTC
>JAODFY010077446.1:0-11990 GCA_027580055.1 Paracaudina chilensis | reverse complement strand
ATCCTTAAGTCTGGAGCCGCCATAATAATTCATGCGGAGATTGAGCGTTTTATTGCTATTTCTGCCCCACGCTTCAAGATTGTGCCAGCCCCACTAGTAAGAAATCCTGGCTACGCCAATGGTGTTTATCGGATGTTTCAGGTGTTTAACTTAGATTTATCAAGCCAGTATATTATTGGTATACTGATATCCGCGAATAAGGAAGGCAGTCTTTGCGAAAACGAAATTGCGAATGTTTTGATTGCTATAGAAAGATACTGGTGTTCGTTTCATTCTTTTCATTCATTTCATTTATGAAACTTTATCGCGAATTGTAAATTGTTTAATTAATTGCAGACTTACTAGCAGCAACAATGTAGGAAACTTTTCAATATTTGTTAGTTAAGCTAGTTAAGCGAGTAGACTATAATGATACACTGCCGCTTCTGTATCCGTAATATGTAATTCTCGTTCTATACAGTTTTCGACCACACCGGTCTGTATGAATACGATTGTGAAAGACAAGAAGACGGATATAATGCAGGTAACGAAGGCGTGTGCAGGCCCGTCTAGCTGCACAGGAAATTCGAACGCAGGAACGTGCTTTGGTGTGATCCCAAGCGCTTGTCATTTTTGTTGTCGGGGAAACTTATGCAATACACCAGAAACGGCTGTTTTAGGTATGTTACATGTTAACAATAATAAAAGAAGTATTCATATTAGTATGTACACGGGTTGGGTTTATGTGCGATATAGATCTTTTGCTCTTGTGTACTGCCGTCATGTGTTGCTCTCCATTGGGATCGTGAATTGGTGAAGTAATGAATGTGCTTCAAGGGATCTAGGGAACGAACACATCTATTAGTATTGGACAAAATACAAAAAAACAAAGTTTGCTCACAGTTCAGTACTGTATTGAAATAGTCATTAACATACCAGAGTGGTATTTGTTTTCACTTCCACCGACTAGTCAAAAATTTGCAAATAGATATTACCTTAAATTGAGGGCACAAGGTTGTCACATGACCATTTTTCTCAAAGTGTGACATTTGTAAGTTCACGATGTCACGAGCCCAGTGGAACACACCATAGCTACTCTGGATGGCTCTTACTATTTCCTTAATAAAAACGTATTTGGAAGCTTGTTTTAATGTTTGTTTTCAGTACAATATTAACATATTTATACGTATGCCGAGAGGTTTGAACTCTTATTGGAGTTGCCATAAAACTGTAATAATGGCACATAAATCAACGGATGATACCAACATTATCTGAAAACTTTTCGCCCGGGAAAGATATAAAAATCGAAGTACTCCGTAATGTTTACTTTTGGGTTAATGTTATTTACTTCATTTACTACATTCAATATAATGTTTAATAGCACAACTGACTTCCTTCGTTCTAAAATGCTACAACTAGCGAGATACTACCAATATATAAATGACGTGTGTTCATTTCTCTCGAACCAGAGCTATTGGGCATAGCACACACACACACTGGAAATTCTCACGCCCGTTTTGCAGTGACCCATGTTACTTCTGTGTATGTTTAGTTTATGTTCTTTATTTATTTAACGTAGACACAAATTTGAGTTGTCAGGCTTTATATAAAATGTTTGATTCAACTCCGATTACTACTTTGTGCAAGATGTCTATCTGCGGTCAAACACCAGAACGATAATAAAGTTAATAAAGGTTAACTACATATTACACAATGATGAATCCTGACAAAACACGCAAAGTTGTCTTCTCTGTTGATGTAGAAATAGTCTTTACTATTTAATTGCACTTCATAACTTCATGCCAATTTATTTGGGACCGGGGTTACAATTAGGCTAAGGTATAATCATAAATTACTGACGTTTTGTTACAGCTAATTACTACCCTGAAGACTATCCTTGGAAACCAGAACCTCCAACAACTACTGTAGTTCCTACCACGACTGTAGCTCCTACAATGGATCCTACGACGACGAGATCCACTACTACCACTTCAGCAACAACAACAATAATTACTACAACTGCACAGCCGACCACTACTGAATTTCCAACTACCACAGTATTTCCAACTACCACGCATCTTCCAACTATCACTGCACCACAGACTACCAGTGTTCCACTAACTACCACTCCACTTCCAACAACGACTGAACCTGCAATTACCACTGTACATCCAACTACCAATGTACTTCCAACTACCACTGCATCACCAACTACCACTGTTCCACTAACTACCACTCCACTTACAACAACGACTGAACCTGTAACTACCACTGTACTTCCAACTACCACTGTACACCCAACTACTACGGTACTTCCAACTACCACTGTTCCACTAACTACCACTCCACTTCCAACAACGACTGAACCTGCAACTACCACTGTACTTCCAACTACCACTCTATATCATACTACCACTGTTCCACTAACTACCACTCCACTTCCAACAACGACTGAACCTGTAACTACCACTGTACTTCCAACTATCACTGTACACCCAACTACTACGGTACTTCCAACTACCACTGTACATCCAACTACCACTGTTCCACTAACTACCACTCCACTTCCAACAACGACTGAACCTGCAACTACCACTGCATCACCAACTACCACTGTTCTACTAACTACCACTGTTCCTACAACCGAATTACTAACTACCACCACTAATATCAAGACAACGTTACTTCCAACTACAAATGTACTTCCAACTACAACGGTAGCTCCAACTACAACTCCAACTTCAAGTGTAACTCCAACTACAACTGCCGCTCTAACTACAACTGCACCTCCCACGACAACTGAAACTACAACTACCCCTTCAATTACCACCGTACCTCTTACTACAACTGCAGCTACTACTGAATTTCTATCAACTGTTTCTCAAATCATACATACAACAAAGGAAAAACCATCGCCCATTGTTCTTACAACGGCTGCAACATCATCTGCAAGCACGCCAACCAAGGTTGATCTTTCTACCAGCGACATTCCACCAACAACTGTAATGGTAAATTACTGTGAAGAAATGGAAGAGAGCGGAGAATACGGAGAACTCGAATGGCCGAAAACGATTGGTGGTTCTGAGGCTGCTATTGAATGTCCATTTACGAGAGACGATGTTACAGAAAATGCAACGAAGGTCTGGTGAGTTTTTATTTAAAGACCGTTGCAACATTGTTCGAAAGCGTGTATACCCGTTTGTAAAATGTATGGTCAAGTTCTTGGCTAGTAAGGGTAAACATGGTTACTCCTCAAGGGCGCAACCACGGTTCAAAAGTTTGTCGGCGAGGGAAGAGAGAACGCTTCTAGCAAACTGGGATCGTAGGAGCGCTTTTTTCTGGAATAAATTTCATGACAATTAGTCATCAACGATGCTCATCGAACTTTTAATAACACGTATTTTAGCGTATTTATGGAAATGTTGCACAATTGTAATATCATGAATGACATTACTAGGGTCATCAAAATGATATTAAGCTAGGTGTAGGCCTCTAAAGGTACACAGTGGTTGGCATGATTGAGATGAAGAGGATGAAAATCATCAACATCAACATCAAAATGAATAATATCAAACAAAAAAGTGCAAATATGCATGACACGTACGTGAACACAGAGATGGAGATTAGTGTCAGCAACCAAATGTAACCCTCCTTGAGTCTTGGTTGCTACGAAATCCTTCGCAATTGCGTCCAAATCGATACAATCTGTCATGTCTTGATGGACGTGCAGAATAGCAAGGTGGTTGAACCTTGCCTGGACCAAAGAGCTTCTGCACTGCTACATGGATCGTGAGCAGAAATCGCAGTAATGTGTCCCCTTGAATAAACAGCTGGCGCACTACTGGCTTCATGTTTTCAATCTTGGAGACGACAACGGTATCCAGTGGGAATGGACTGGCCTCTGTATCCGACAACATCAGCTGCCTGACCATGGCAAGCTGAGTATGTAACATACTCCCGTCAAGCTCTGGATACTGCTTTACAGCATCCACAACATCGGAGACACAGATGACAGGCTGTGATGTGTTAAAGGATCTCAGTATGACATCTTCCAGTTTGAGGTACATTTGAATTCCTGGCTGAAAACGTTTCCTTGGTTTTTATGCCTAACGAGCCTTCATACATCATCTTCATAGCTGCCACAGCATTAGAGATTTTCTACGTTCGGGACTGCAGAGCTCTGTTCAAGCTTTCGAGCAAATTGATAGCTGGGAGAGCCATCTTTAGACCCAGCACAAACTCAGCTTCATTTATTTGCTTCAGAAAGCATCTTGCTTTTGATGCTAGCTCTCCTCTGCTGGCATCTGCATATTTGGACAGCGCATCATTTAAGCCTAAATGCTCTTTTAGAATGATTTTAAGAGCAGCCCCTCTAACCAGAAGTCTTGTTGGACACAGTGGACGAATGCTGGCACGGTCGTGCTTCTGTGACTGAATGCCGCGGAAAATTGCAGTTAATTTGGTTGATCGGTGGCAGGTAGCCGCAACTTTATTCGTTAACGATGCCGGATCTTGGACAACACGGGAAGATTCCATCGCTTCTTGGGCTACGAGGTTCCATGCGTGCATCAGGCAATTAACATAAAGGGGCAATGGTTGTTGCCTAGCAATCAAAGACTGTTTGCCATTGAATTTGTTACTCATTGGTGGCCCTATTATATGTTTGTCCACGTAAAGCTGACAGTGGTAAGTTGAGGCGAATCAACACATCAAGTAGCATGACCAATAGCACTTCCGCTGTTGTGCCCTTGTCCTGTGCAAAGAAACACAAAAATACTTCATGGGGCACAAGATCAACATCAGTGTAACGCACAACAATCGCTTGTTGCTCTTGCACAGTGACAAATTGTGCGGACGATAGAGTGTGTCATCAACTCGAGCAATTTGTTCTGAACTGCCCAAGAAGTGAAATTCTTGTATCTTTAGTTTCACCACACTTTTAGATCTGGGCAATCCTCCTCCCTAACATTCAGTAACTCCTGTAGATTCCATTTATCGTGCAGATGACCGCGTAATGCAAAGCCCTGTCTCGCTAGATAGCAGATATAACCGAATATATTTTTTAGCATACAGAATGCCGTAGCTTGCTCAGCACGTGCCTTGCTCAACATTTGCAGGTGATAGCTGGAGATTTGGAGTGATGCTCCAGCTGAGCACAGGCAAATGCATGTACAGTGCTCTTTTCGTGCATATGGAAGCGAGATAAAGCCTGTCACACCTGCCATCTGCTATATTCAGTAACCCCTGTTTCTTTGCAGTCACGCATATTCTACAAAGGACGCCTAAATTGGACTCCTTCATTATCCATGGATATTTATCCTTCCAAGTGGGTTGGTATCGGAGAGTTTTGTTCTTTAAGTTCGGAATGAAGGAATGAATCAATTTGTTTTAGAACTTTGTTACGAGTCGGAATATTGTAAAAATGCTCAAGATGCCTGTCTTTTCATCAATATAAAAACATCTTCATCCCTTAAAAAGTGTTGAGAAATCCAAATACTGAGCCACGAAACCACTAGGTTAAGTTGGGCTAAGATTTGATAGCGTCTATCCTAACTCTATTACTGGTTCCAATAAAGACAACGGCTCTCGGTCAAACGAGAGTAAAAATCTGGTGGCCTCATTTTAAACTAAAAGAGCACCACGCACGTGAAAAATAGTTTCATTGCTATTATACAACTTGTCCGTCCTCATTACAGGGCATCCGTACCGAATATAATCATTGAACCTATAGCTATTCCATAAAGATCGCCCCTACTACAACTAAATCCACGACAACTGCTGTACAGCTGACGGATCACAGCAGTACAGCTGACGGTTCGAAACCATCAACAACTACACTACAGCTTTTAATTGTTGAAAAATTGGTTTAAAAAGTAATCTTGTATTCTACTTCATAACAAATGATGGTTCTTAGTTCATAAACATAAAACAAATATAAGCACATGTGAGCCCGAACTACCCCCTCTCCATCCCACCTAATACTGTCAGTGCCATAGCTATTGAAAAGTTATGGCTACGGTCCTGGTGGTCAGAATTTTATGTAAGGAACAGCATTCTATTAAGAAAAAACAAGTTTAACCCCTAGTGAAATTAAGCAAATATAATACCTTCAACGGCAGCTTCGTACATGATGTGACCTTATGAGTATGTTGTTGGAGCCTCACACTCATTGGTGATTGCTGGGTCTGTTCAACTTCAACGACCCCAGTACTGGTTTCTCCCACAGAACATGATGTTGATGCCCTCATACTCATTTTCGTGATCTTCTTCACGTTTATGCTTTTTATTTTTTTTCTAATATTAATGTCAGGAATGTTTTGTTCATCAGCTCATTAGAACAGTTCGTTTTCTCTCACTCAACGTGACTCACATTGTTGGTGAACTAACTCGAAAACAAAGCGATTGGTCAATTCCAGCCACACGTCACATTACTCCTTTATTAGGTCTAACGTGAAAACAGCGATACATTGCAAATGCAAACGTATGTACAATACAACATCAGTTACTGTCTTTACCACAACGCAGCGTAGCTATACAGAGAAAGTTGACTTGGGAACGCACGTTGAATGTCGTGCACTCGTTCTCACTCCTAAAACACCGTGGTTAAATTTAACCAGGAAACAGGTCACCGGTAATATCCAACGCTCTCCTGGTTACATAATTACACATTCCTGGTTACATTTAACCATGATATGTTTCAATTTAACCAAATTCCAGTTAAATGTAACAAAGAATATGCCGTTTGCTTAACCAGGAAAGCGTTGGATAGCCGGTCACCCGTTTCCTGGTAACCAGGGTGGTTGAATGTACTGAATGTACTGATAGGGGTTCTTTTTAGATATCGGAATCTGAATACAACTTCAGACTCAATATTGAGGCTTCATGATATTAAGCGCTTATCAGACTTCCCATAATAGACCTCCCAACAAAACGGTCTCCGTTGGGTGCGTGACACCCCCCCCCCCCCCGTGGTTGCGCCCTTGTTACTCCTAATATATATATAGTAAAGGATTATGTGACACAGCTACCAGGAAATTAAAAGTTACAACAGCCATGCTTCTACTAATCGTTACATCTAATGATGTCCATTCCACTATATATAAAACAAAATCACTTAAAGCACACCATGCGCAAAAAAAAGTTTCCTTTTGTGTTGTTGTTTTGAGGTGATGTGGGCAATTATTTGCAGGTGTATTATATCAATATATAGGCCCGGTATATTTCAAGCAATGAATTGTAATAAGTTTTGCACACCAGGTTCATAGTTTAGGGAGGATTTAATTAACTGCTTACATGCTATGCTTCTTATCTGAATGTTTTCAGCTCAATCGATAACCAGCCCCCTGTTTGGTCGAATACATCCTTTTCAAAATGTTTGACAATAACGGAAGGCCTGGAAATACTTGCCCACGAAAATATCACAGGTGGTATGTACTCATGGAACTTATGTTTTAATAAAGACTAACCCTTAGGCTACTGTGTTCATTGGCCTCTCTCAACTCTCTGATTCATTATATTTAATATGCAAGGTTGTTTCCCCATTTTTAAAAGTTGATGTTCCTTCTTCAACCGAACGTATCTTTAGCGAGGCACAGTATTTATATTTTACAAACAATCTACAGCTGTGGCGATTTTTTTATATTGTTAAATAGATAATGTTATGTCCATTGTTGTGTCAAATAATGTCCACCGTGAAAAGTGTAATATTCGAAATTTGTGCCATCCAAATCTTAAGCCTTAAGACATTAGTTTTCTTACAATTAAAAATAGTTTGGTAAAGGTACAAAATTGCCCAACGAAAAAAAAATATATATATTTGCCTGAGGTAGTTAATGAGCAATTCTTTGTAAAAAAAAAATACATATCCTAGGAAAACCTTTATGGACAGGGTCGGAGTAACCTCTTCGTAGTATGTCCGATGATTGCGAAAACGAGTGATATCCGACAATTAAATTTTCTTCGTATGCCCTGTAGGTCTGAGGCAGAGTGCCTACTAAGCCCATTCGATAAAACGGGCCCCTATCGCCTGTTCAATCTCACAGTATTTTGTATCGCTTGTACAATCTCACAGAAAATATTGAAGATGTCTCCGAAGACCTCACTGAATTGACAGAAGTAACAGAGTCGTTAGACGAAGAAGACGTGGATAATGCCGTCACAGTAATTGAAGGTTTGTCGGTGGCTTTGCTTGAAGTTAACAAGACGGAGGATGTACTGAACAATATCGTAGTGTCCGTCGATCATTTGTCACATGTGGACGACAAGGAACTGAAGAAGGCCCAGAGAACCACAAATACTTCTACAAGGTAGGGGTATCAGTAACGTATTTACAGCTGAATTGATACCGGATTTGATCGTAGAAATTCTTAGCAGAAAAAATGTGATATCTCATGTAATGTTCGTTCCTAATAAACATTCCTAATTAAACTTTATATTACTCAACGCATATTCAAGTCTCCATCAATTATGATTAAGTGTTACTAAGACGAACAAAATAATTCGATAATTCACAGCTGAATATTCTCATGTAATTATGGTTTTCATATCTTTATTTTTCCACCTTCTTACGCAATCCTTTTCCTCGCAACCACCTCGAACTGTTTGATTAATTTGTTTGATTAATATACTTTAAACAATTAACTTAAAATGATGTCTTTAAATGGAAAGAGTATAAAAAATAAAATTGTTCTTTAAACATTCTATCATAAAATTGGAAGTGTCAAGGGTCAAAGGCTAAACGCCAGGGCTGCATCGCCTATATACATAGCACATTGACACAACGCATTGACTACGGTTCCAAATGACCTGGGATCGGATCCCTTTTACAATTCATTCTTGTTTCTACTTTTCTTCAGAACATTTGGTCACGTTTGTCTTTGAATATTTTAAGGACTTCGATGCATCGTTATCTTTTCATTTAGGCCCGTCAATACTGTGTCATTATCCAATTTCAAACAAATAAAACCAACAAAATAATAAAACAATATTAGTGTAGTCTCTAATCCAATAAGTTAAAGTAAGGGGACCTAACATCTGGTGACTAACTTTCAGATTTGGTCTGGCAGATGGGAGTAAATAGGTTTTTGAATGCCTGCCAAAATGTGCCGAGAGCTACAACCCTATGTCGCCTATTACAGAAAATAAATTATAGCCATGCTGTCATGTTTTATCCTATCGAATTCATTTAGTTCTAAGATCTGACGATGACGACGACGATATCAACGATAACATCAACAACTATAACAAAACAATAGCAATAATAATAATAACAATAATAATCATAATAATAACAATAATAATACACTTGCTTCAATGTAATTTTATTTCAGATTAAATTACCACTTTTTGTAGGTAAAGATAATATGTTGCGCTCATACGTTATAATAAATAGCTCATTCCACGAATCTATATGCATACCGATATTTTTAAAATAACATCATGTGTTTACTTTGGCTTTAATTTCAGAGTCCTACAAGTATTTGAAGAGATTATTATGACAGCTGCGATCACGGGAGATGAATACAACTCAAAGTCCGAGGCTCTGAAGGTCTCGATCATAAAACTGAATGATGAGAATAAACAGGACATCATATTCCCACCTGATCGAAAGAATGTTAGTAAATGTACTATTATTAAGCTTGTATTTATCCTTGCAAAGAAGTGCTTAAATGCTAATGATTCAGTAGCTAATTATGGTAGTTTAAACTATTCGCTTTACATTCACTGCGACCGACGTGATTTGAATTCGTAAACCATCCCAATGTACACAATAGACATTTACCATCCAATTTAATTTTATTCACTTTCTTAACTCTCGGTTTTACCTTGAGTACCACCAACGAAACGCCCCTGTCTAAATTTTAACGTTATTAATATCGACACACATTACGATAAAATATTATGGGGAGAAAATTTCATCCTTAAAATTAAGGGCAAATAAAAATATTGTACTAAATATAAAGATCCCCTTAAATTGCATAAAGTATTACCCTCTCACTACAATGAATCGTTATTGGAATTTTTAACGTTACAGCCATTATCAAAATGCTGAAAAATATGTTATATTTTGCATTTTTTCAATATTTTCGAACACAAAAACAGAGTGACGAAAAGGACGATGGCGTTTCCCAAACGAGAATCGTAGTACCAAGTTCCGCTTTAAAAAACGCTAAGAGAGTACAGTTTGTGCTTTACAATGACACAAGTCTGTTTCAAGTGAGTATTATTCAAGTAAATTTAGGTTTTATTTATTAACCCTAAATAATATTTATTGATTCGTAGATCCACTAAAGAAACATTTAGGTACTTTAATTAGATAAAACAGATAACATTTTAAATAGATATTTAGCAGTGTACTGTAGAGTGTATGGGGACAAATATGTTATCAACCTATCATCGTAAATACAAAATTCCAAATAAATATGAAGTTATGCGACAGGCGATAATACTAATAAATAATAACTTCTTATGTTGATGTGTCATAACCTTGAGGCAGTGGAAATAAAATTCCATCCTGACGAATACATATCTTGAATGTGCAAATCTTGTGGTATTCACCAACGTTGACTAATAATTAGGCATGGTTTATCAGGATTTACTGGGATTTGACAGAATATACAACACATAGAAGTGTATTAATTAAGCATGGTTTATTCATCTGTCAATAATCTTTCTCAGGCTATAACCGATGATGATGATGATGAAACCAAAGAGAGTCAGCGGTATCCCAAATACGGACGGTTAAGCAGTCATGTCATATCTGCCAGCATTGATGATAAAAGAACAACTGGTCTTGTAGTGCCTGTGGTCAACGAATTTAAGCATTTAAACGTGGGCCAACAAGAGGTAAGTGTTACGGGTCGCCTTATCTTACGTGAACGTTTGTAAATTCTTTCAAGCTCGTGTGCTTTACAGCATAGAGAACATCTTGTAGGTACAATTGTGTTTTTACAGAGGCAATACCCACAATGATGAACGGAACCACATGTCATTTATTGCATCATTGAAGAGAGCCATGGGGATGTCCTCTACCATAAAACCGAGTTCAGTTGAGTGGGCCCAGTAACATAGTGAAAAATGTTGGGCCTTCTTGACTATTTGACTATTCCGACATCGCCATTGTATAATTATCACGTTAAAGAAATGTACACGCTGTCATGAAATAATGAACATCTTTACAGCTTTTTTTTTTAAAATCAACTGTATATTTACAATAATGCAGTAGGAAGGATATATTATTTGTTAATATAATTATCAATAATATTTGTGTTTTTCTTATTTAGAAGAGATCTTCCAATCAATGTTGTTATTATTATGTCGTATTTGTTTTGCTATTTTTAAAGGTGCAATATGACAGCCCTTTCAAAAGAAGGTACAATAATGCCAACATAATTATACCAACACTATCCTGTTTGTTGCCTTTGTCACTTTTCGCAGTTTACTAATAACAGTCAGTGCGTCTTCTGGGATTTTAGTGCAGCTAATGGTAGAGGTGATTGGTCAACCGATGGCTGCACCGTTGACAAGACGGTCGATGGGGTCACAACATGTCTGTGCGACCACTTGACTAACTTCGCCGTGCTATTGGTAGGTTATCTTGGGCAATAGCTTCGATCGTTTAACAAAATAATTAATATAATCATAAATTAATATAATGTTAATGCCATAAATATTAACCCACTCGGCGCTCAAAGGCTATAACCATTACTGGAGAAATAATATGTACGTGGCACAAATTCAACTGCCCCACTACGGTGGTGGCACAGAATATTAGACACACTAAAGTATAGGTTAGGGCGATTTTTGTAGGATTAAGCTTAGTCCTATTAAAAAAAGAACCTGTATTCTGATTGGTCCTAACATTCTATGCCACCTTCACCATCGCACGCATGTAGGGCAGCGTAAATTCGTGCACAAATTATTTATCCAGTACTAAGTATTGCCTTACCTTAACGCCAGAAATATTGTTTTGGATTAAAAAAAAAAAATTGTCGGTGAATGGGTGATAGTCT
>JAODFY010077335.1:0-11225 GCA_027580055.1 Paracaudina chilensis | reverse complement strand
GCACTCCCCTTGTGTGTGTGGGGGGATTTCCCATTGTTTTGCTGCCTCCGGAACCCAGACATTTGATTTCGCCGCTCCCCACCCAAACGGAGTTTCTCCGCTCCTCCCATCATAAGGGTCGCAGCACCACGTGATCACAGGTACACCCAGTCCAGGTTAATAGCTAGCGACGCATCTTGAAATATACTTTGTCTAATCTGGAAGCGGGCTCGATGTTGGGTTATATGGGATCCAGACTACGTCTTATTGAAAAATAGACTATTTTATTTCAGACGTCACGAAGACGTGTCCTCTTTAAATATTTTCCAATAATCGGACGAGTTTTGCTCTACAAAATATGCCTGCCACGGAGGTTATCTCAAGTCCTGATATATACATACCCATAAATTTCTGTTCAGTGAACTTTAAGACCATCGGCCCAGAATAAATTTCACAGCCTAACCATGCATGAATTTGTGATTGCTGTAAAAGCCATCCATGAATAAATAATGAATTAATCGATCTAACAGTTTTCTAGGATTATTCAGGTTTTGATATTTGTTTAATATTTGCGTGATATATATTGCTAAAAGAATGACCTGCATTTGCTAGAGGTGAGAGGGGCATGGTTGAAACATTGCGCCCTCTACTTTTAGATGTCTGGTGACAGCCACTGGTGACATCACATATATTCGGTCCACGCTTTATTAAAATCATGATAAACCGGATAAAACTCCTCGAATCTTGCTCCCAACACCAATGAATACACCCCCAAACAGTCACAATTTCTAAATACATCAGTATATACCACATTTATTTTTTCTATACATAGGCGGACGGGCTCCAGTCTGCGGGGCGAAGGGGAGCGGGGAAGGCAGCTTTTGTCAGAAAAATTTAACCTAATTTTCCCCTCTGTTCTGCCCGAAAAATGTGAACGCTGCCCGGTAAATTGCCGGTTGCTCCTGACCATGAGTGACCCCGGCCCATTCGCCTTTGTTTCTATATACCGTTCGGTATGTAAGGTCGAATAAACGTGTGTAAACCATTATGCTCAGTTGACCTTTGACCGCACACCATTATCGACTCACCAAATGTAATCACGTAGCGGTTGATGACACCGTAAATTGATAATTATATATTATATTTATAGTGCGGTGACGTTATATTGGTGAATTTTGTTAACATATGACATACGGCGCGGATATAATAATTCCTTAATTAGTGACAAAATAGTTCGATTAGAAGTGTATTTCCTTCTGACATTTAAAGGTACTATCAACGTTTGGAATGCAAATTTCTAGAAAGGCTAAAGTTTCTATCTGAACCTGGAATAAAAAAAATTCCCAACGATATGAATGTAGACTAATACTGATGACGTTATAGATATATTGACTGTTTAGCGAATTTATTTCTAGATATAAATAAAATTCAATCACTATTTTTCATTATTTCACGGTTTGTGTTTTTTTTAATAATTTTTTTGTAAACTACCGGTACGTAACGATGACGCTATGGCGCGTTTGTCTCAATAAAGATTTCACTCTGAGCTTGCGCATTAAAATCATGAAACCGTCTGCTTTACCGTCTGTATACGTTCGTATATCTCATTGGCCTTTTTCAAAATGTGTTATTTAGTGAAAATTACCGGTTGATGCATATAATTTGTTACCAAACAAACCCACAGAAGGGTTTACCAATTAAGTCTAAGTTTCTCGCGTAATATAATGAGTATAGTTATTATAAAGGTATCTGTGTTTAATCACGGTAGTCTAATTATTAATTAGTTATTTTACGTGACGTACTTAAGACTGAACGATTAAAACTGAAAGGTCATGCAAGTCATACTGTAGTTTGAAGTTCAAAGTTTGAGTGTGCCTTTAATGAATGTTGATCATATCTGCAGTAAATTAATTCCTTCTTTGATTAACCCATTGTTCCATAGTATAACAACATGCGTCGCTGTTTGTAATCTTAAGATTGAGGTTCGTACACTTCTAATAATCAATGCCTTTATTTTTGGTTATTTACTTTATATTTGTTTTTTATAAAGCCATCGTTTCGTAGATTCATTCCATGGTTTTGTTGGATGTACATAATTCTTATATATCGCATTTCACGTACGATGTACGTCACAATGCGCTTCCCATATATATTACCCTTGTCAATCTCGTCCCGTCTGACCCACACAAGTGATCAGATAGAGAAGGGCTCACGAATAACACCTGGGTTAAGTGGGGATAATTGCCTTGCCCAATTACACTACGCGGCAGTCTGACCAGGAGTCGAACCCTAATCCGTCTGGATTACGAGACCGAGGCCATAAACAACTTGACCACCATGCACGTTCCCAAACAGATGCTTATGCAGAATCTGCTAGTATATTTACTTTTGTTTTTCGATAAAACACCATGCTTTGAGCGATGATTAGACTAATTGCTGACCAATCCTATACCAGACTATATTTATCTATTCTTAATATACACGAAGTTATGTACTTACGCCCCATGCCATCCCATTTTAGGGACAGTTTCCAGAATTAGGGTAGATGAATAAAATTTATTCAAAACAATTAGAAAAGGGAATATCTGAGATTAACCGATGATTTGCCGTATACCAACTGCGGTATACAGTACTGTTTCACTCAGACGCCTTGTTGTATAATTTGACAAACAAATATTATATTTAGTTGACATGATATTAGAATCGTATAATAACATGTGGTAATATCAAATGTCCCTGAATATAAACCCAATAAGGGTCCCATAGCCCCACAAACGTTACCCTATTCCCCACGCATAAACGCCTGTCAAGCTGAGCTATCATTTCGCTACCAGCCCATTATCGATCAGCTATCTGCTCCTCTTGATCAATCCGCTATCAGCCCCATAGACCGTTGTACGTTACAGGTGCGCCTGGACGCAAGTTTGGATTACAGTAGCTGAATTAAAGACACTGCTTCCTCCACATCGCCGTTTGGGAATCTAATTGAAGCTAGAACTGTAGCAAGATTTGATTATTTTCCTTCATTACGAGCCCCCGGGGTAATCCACCTTTCAGAAATTTCCTCTTCCGTCGTTTGATTGATAGTATTATATTAAATCCAAACTTTTACTGAACAATAAATCTTCCCTGTGTATTGCTCATAATCGACGGCGCGACCGTTTAAGGTAGGCGGCTACTGTATAAATACCTACCTGTACTTTTAGGCAATGTACTTAGTAGTAATTTCAACGGTTGAAATTCGTATCAAAAACTAGCAATATGATCATCAGTTTCAATTTGGTAATACTTGTTTTGCTATATGCAAAGATACAGTATAACACGATGGCATGCGACCCTTACAGTAAGGATGTTAAATGGGAACCAAAGAAAACAGCTGACCAACAACCACGTTGATAACATCCTTCCGTTTTTAACCGAATTAAACTAAATATCATGAAGACTTTAACTATGGGTATGACATAGTTTCGACAGACAGAACCACTTACAGGTAAGGATCACGTAGAATAACCTGCCAAAAAAGCCAATGGTGTTGGTTTGTATGTTGTATGAACTTTATATTTTGTTATTAACACTACAACAACGTAGTATCCCCTTATATATTTTATATAAGTTATGTACATCGTTAATTTCCTATTGAAGCTGGATGAGTGTACAAGGTTATGTATGGTTACGTAACAGCCAACGTAGTCGGAACGACTGACTAATCGCCGTAGCTCCCGGCTTAAGAGCGACGTTTCCCAGGTGGTCAGTATATGTTCTATCGTTCTGTATTGTCCAGGCAAGAAAGTAGGCGCAATAGGAAATTGCTTATTTCCGATTGAGCCTACGAATGAGGAAATAACTGGTGGAACTGTGCATGGGCTTTGCGTGACACGCATAAATTTGATCCGCGCTCCCCTACATATATAAACGTAACCATATCATCAATTAGTAAGCTGAGTAGGCCTACAAACCTCCAACCAGGAATCACATCCTAGTGTGCTGCTAATAATTTTGTTTCCGAGGCGAGTGTAATCAATAATATTCATAGTTTTGGAACTTAGTAAATGAACCGAAGAATCCGGACGTTTTGACAGACTGACCATAGTGTCCGTCTGAATATCCTTCGTGATATGACCGCCTTTTAACTGCCTCATATTCGATGGCCCATGGGCAGTAATAAAAGATAATTGAAAAAGTCTAGATTACCATACTGTATGAGGGTAAATATTTAATCATTTTTAAACCACTGCCCCCCCCTTCGCCTTCAGTCACGTGGTTTTGGTCGTCATGTGTACATACACCCATTACATGTACATATGGTACGACCTATGTCCAGCGGTTACGTCACTTAGGAATGAGATGACAAAACATACCCGAATACTGCGGGCATAACGCAGTGCATGGAAATGTTTTGTCATTTCTGAAAAACTTAATCGCTTTTTAACTGCCCCACATCCGATGGCTCAGGGGCAGTAATAGAAGATAATTGAAAAAAGTCTAGATTATCATACTGTATTAGGTATAATGATTTTATTATTTTAAAACTACTGTCACCTAAATGTCACCTACTGTCACTTAAATCACATACAGTACTTCGGGTTTAACTCAGTGGGAAATATCTTGTCATTTCTGGAAAAACGTAAAAATTTCGCCTTTTCGGGCGCATTGCCAGTAATGACAAGATACCTCCAGACATGGTATAAATATACAGTCAGACGTCTTTCCATTAGAGCCAATCTTTTGTATCAATTTGAATCTGTTACATTTTATTGGCTCGGGTAATTATTTTACATCATCGAGTTAACACCCTCGCAGTGGCACCGAACTACTTCATATGTGATATGGCCTAATTGCTCCGTCGCCTTCAGAGCACCCAAAAGGCAAATTTAGTAGGCAGTATATTCCTTCACGGGCGTTCACGGACAAATTGGTCTGAATTTAATAGCCGCAATAATTTATTTTATTCTATCGCGGTCAAGTTCATTTTATGTCTTTGAAATTTTATTAAAAAAATAAACGGGCCTCCTCATTCATATATATCCGTTCGTATTTAATTTGGTGGAGTATCAACGTATCTAAAGGAACGTACATGTATACCGCTTATTAAAAAATGCCGCCATTCCCTCAACCCAACTGTGTCAAAAGATGTTCTCTCGTGACCAAATTTCAAGTTTGGACTGAGAGACTGAATGGAATTCTCTCGTATACAGTGGTTTATTGCCATTTGCCAAAAGGGTCCGCAGCGGTAAAGTGAGTGTAGGACTTTATTCATGGACATATCATGGACTGAGACCAGGGTCCATTGCCCACGTCAATCTTATTAAGTGAATAAACATATGTTATTCAATGCCAGAATAATTCTCTTAGTGTGACCATGTTTGTTACAACATATATATTGTCGGTACCATGAGTCGGTCACTTAAAAATGTTCGATAACATATACCGTACATTCGGTGTGTTAAAGTTGATGTAACAACCGACATAATATACACTCAATATACGTTAACATTTCACAGCTCACGATATACCTGGTATCATGGGATATATGTATCCATAGTAACAACAGTAGGTAGATGTTAATATCCTAAAACTGATACAAGATATACGCTTACCATTCTAACTAAATTGCAATGTACACTGTAGTTACAGCAGTGAACATATATCTTGTATCATGGTATTTAATGCAGCCACAGTAACAACAGTGGATGCTTATATCCCATGGTATAAGGTATATCCTCACCATTGTAACTACAGTACCATGCACATGCAACATCAACAGTATAACGACATTGGTCGTACAGGATGATCGGGTACTCGAGGGTATTGGACTCGAGGAATGACTCGGTATGTTAAACAGTACGTCATCCAATCATGAAGTCATTTCACTCTTTAGTCAGGCACGAGCTCACGCGTTCTTGTCTCTCATACACGGGGCAGCATCATAGACGGTGTTCATCTCAAGGTCATGGCGTCCATGACCATAATCCTGTTGATCGCGCCCCTTTGGCCTCGCCAACCTTGGTCCCCTCCACCTGGTCGTAGACAACTCGGTCGCTGACTTACACGACGCTCTTCCTGCTGGCGGCGGCGACATCCAAGGACGAGCTGCGCCGGGAGCCCTGGTCGCGGAGGTGTCCATAGGAGCGCACCAACGACAACATTCGGACGTAGGCTTCTTTGGCGTAGCGGCGTGTTGGCAGGGCCCCCTCCCGAAGCATACCGCAAATTATCACAACAATCTTTGTCTGTAGAGAAGCGGCTCAGTGGCAGAGAAGCGGCTATACAGTGTGTTTAGGCGACATGGCGCTGAGGCGCCCGCCGTGCCGCCGTCACACTGCGTCGTTGTTGTTGTCTCTCAGTAGGTAAGTCTACCTAAGGGTTGTGAGACTGTCGCGGCTTGGACATTTCCCCTGGTCGCTTCAGGATAAAGATTGGCGATCAGGGACACGTACATTTTAAGGGCGCTAGTCTGTAAGAAAGTAGTGTATGTCCGATTTCCCACTTTGTAATTAAGCTAGATCGGTCAGAAAAGGCTAGTGGTCACGAGGTAAGTATAGTCCGCTCGTGGATACCCAAACCAGTAAGGGGAGTAAAATTGAGATTTGCAATAATGAATATACGAGCAGCAGCAAACATCTCCCAATATTCAATATATCAGTCGCACTGCGAATATAGAGAGGGAGTCGTTTTGGCCATGCAGCAGCCAATATTTATGTGTAAAAACATCGTTCCCATTGCGGGGAACGAGTTCCTTTGCTTTTGGAATATACTTATTTCAAATGCGAGCACACGAACCTCTTATAAGGATGCAACTGGCGTGATCTGGTACAAGCAGTATTTCTTTAAATAAAGGAAGCCACAATGCCCGTCGCTATGGAAACCATCAAACAGTCAATCGGCGCTACCGCTGCCTTGTGGATGTGCGTTAATGAATTGTTCCAGTAGTCCGGACTTGCTAATTGTTGACGTTTGTACTAATTATTGGCTCTTGTGCTTAGTGAATTTTCCTCAGCCGATTTATACCAGTCCATAATGGTCACCTGTATTAAAGTGATATAAAAAAGTTTCAACACATTTACTAATTTTCTGTCATTTTTTCAAACATGATTTATATTCAGCACAAAACAGTGTAGTGTAGTAAGTACGATTGCCTGTTTTTGTAGGAACTCGGGGAAGGATTCTTGGGTAATGATGAGAAGTATATAGAAGGCGGTACACCAGAAAACGGGTTCAGAAGAGAGAGTTATTTTAGACTGCCATTATGAGACCGGTACGTGGGAGTACAGTGCCTTTGTTACAAACCTGTTGTAACATTTGTTGTCAAACAGTAACAACCATTTCTAACACTGGAAAGTTTTTCGAACTCGATTAATCATAACGTTCATTCCATCCTGTAACCACAATTTTTTTAGCAAGGTGCTTTCGAAGCAAACAAACTCCTGTATTTTAGTGTAAGTATACTGAAGCTATAGAGTATAACCTGATTACTGTCTACCTTCTATAGAACAGTACAAATCAACCCAACTTAATGGAATTGACTCGATGTAGCGCCTCTTAAAATGATCGGCTCGACACCCATCAGAAAAGGTCAACCAGTTATGAAACGGTCGTGTTTACAAAGTTTACCATCATCAAAACTAAATCGGGACTATAGGAGATGAATCCATTATTTCAGCGTCGATGTACATGAAACAACAATTCGTCTTTTAGAAGGTCAGATTTGTTTCAAATATTGAAACGGTCACGATACGGCATATATACAAACCATATAGGTATATGTACATAGGCGTACTGGAACATTTCCATTTGGGGACAGAACGTGTCTTGCCCGAATATCTGATTGTTGCACGGAATTACAATTGGCGTTTCTAGGGAGAGTGTAAGGGGCAAGGGCGTACATATGCACATTATTTGCGTGAAGGATCTCAAGGGCCACAGAGAATCACCCATCGCCTGAACCCCACCATTGTTAGGCTCAGATGAGGAAAAAGACACCCCTATAAATTGCCGGAAAGACCACTCTCCAGAGGTATACCTTTAACATGTTTAATTTTTTCTACCCCCCCCCCTATTTTATTTTTTATTTGCTTTGCGGGCCGCGAGTCGCTATGTCAGTGCCCATGTCATTTACTGATAATTTCTGGCGACTGCACTCGGAATAAGGATCTATACCTACATGCCCCCACACAAAGTGCGATTTCCCCCCTTTGAGATGGGTGTGCCCTCCTCTATTGCTCCCCGACTGACAATTTTTGGCGAGAGCACTCTAACCATATACCATACCTTACATGTACCGAATCAGCCAATGGCCAAGCGTGCAAAAATGTTAATCCCCCGAGATAGGTGTGCCCTTTACTTGCCCCTTAAACATTGTGGGTAGTAAAAAAAAAAAACACGGGTACTGATGAAAGGCTAATTAAAAAGAAACACGGTAGCGCCCGAAGCGCGCAAAATTTGTTGGGTATATTTATTTATATCAGATTCGGGCAGTGTTGGGACAGATTCCGGCAGCACAGTTGGGAAAAAATTCGGGCAAACATTTAACTGTAGAATGTTCATTGAATATACTGATTACCAAACGAATATCAGTAGTTTTGCCCAAATTTGGGCAGATATTCTGTCCGAACATTGGGTCTTTACAAATTTGGTTGGCAGACTGCCCCTCTGACTCGTATATGCCTATAATAATAATGACATTAGCCCAACTCTCTGTTTATTCTTCCGTTACTTAGATATAAAATATTGAATGCTATACATCAAAAATAAAAAAAAGCTGATTGCGCAACAACTATTACGTCACAGCTGGTGCAAGCATTAAATTGCCTTTGCTTTCTATTTTATTTTTTTGTTAAAACAATTTTGGACACTCTTAGTAACGGAAGAAAATGTAAAGATGACAGTTGGACCGATTTCTCTGTCACATATATTTCTGTATTTTGAACGAACCAGGTGAACTTTGCTTGTCGTTGTATGTCATTGCCTGCGCCACCTTACACCGACGCTGGACCACCCACTGGGGGAGGTGGGGGAGGGGGTGTATGGGCCACTTCGAGAATCACTGGTCTAGTGGTTATAGAGAAACCGTTTGGCAGCCGAGAGGTTTGGGTTTCGAATCGAGGTCAATCAGAACACTTCAAAAAGTGGAATTGCCTCCCTAGGCTCCCTGTATGGTGCTCAGCATAACGGAATGTCAGTTGGATCATATTTATGATGTCAGCAGCTCACTTGGTGTGGAAAATTGGTTTGGAATATTCTTTAAATGAATTTATTGTCACTAGCGTGGTCTAGGTTCACGAACGTTATAACAAACCGCACACACATATGTTGTATATAAAAATGTATTCTAAGGCGCATTACCCACAGGTGTATGTATGATTAAACGAACGATCACGAAACGATATCATTGTGTCTATATAGCCTATAGCAAATAATGCGCATTCCCAAGATGGCCTCTTTGAAATATTGTAAGGTGACAATTACGCTCTTTTTGTTCTGTTCCCGACCAAGCCAATCTGCATTAATCGTATGATACGGTGGAAATGAAAAGTGTGCGTATTGTACGCCAATAATACGTACAGGTAACTGTATATGGAATATTGATATTTTGTGATTATAAATGTTATTTTGACTTGAAAGCTTTTAAATGTCGGTTGAATGTGTTAAAGGACATGGATAAATGGATGTTGGCATTAGACCTTTACTTTATCGGCTATTCGGGGGTATAACCCACCTATATAGTTTCACTCACATTTATAAATAATACAGTGTGTAATTTGCTTATGGTTACACTTAGGTAATGTACGGTACTAATGGTTTCCGATTTTTGTTACTGTGGACTAAAAACCTTGAAAATTACCATGATAAATGCACGTCGCAATATGAGTAATATAAGGTTAATCATCACTTATGTAATAATATGTAAAATACTGCAAGGCCCCCAAATGGCTTGGTTTGGTAATTGATGTCAAAGCCTTGATTCGCATTTCATTTATACATAATTGGAATACTACCCAACATGTATAAATGTCACCAAAACAACATGTATAAATGGCACCAAAACTTTTATATTGTATATGTCGGTGCGTTGTTATCTGCCCAGCAATTTTGATAGTTCAATTAACATATAGTGTTTCACTGTGTACATTAGATAAAACACCGTTTACGAGAATACATGCCCTCTTCGTGATCATCACGTCTTCATGCATTTAGTCACTTCAAAGAACATACCTTGTTTAGTCTAATACGATAACCCATAACAGTACACTCAATGACATGCACGTTCTATGTTGCAAACGATTGTGCTGCAAACTCTCGTAACACAATATTAATTCAGCACGGTGAAATGATTGAAGGATATACTTGACAAGTCCTCAGATCTCATTTTACAAATTAAATCATTCGCTCTGGCCGCAATTTATACTTTCAGTGATGCTTTCCTGACGTATAATTTAAATTGTAAAACGCAGCCGTCATCTCTACGCCGAACGCTCACCTAAATTTGCCAATTGATCGAACCCAGAAACAACAAATATGTGATTGTGTAAGAAAGCTTTTTTGAGATGGCTTTCATTCTTAAGTGTCAATTTGTTCGCAATAAAGTGACGAGTATTTCCATATTTCGGGCTCGTTATTAACATTCAAAACATAAAAGACAGTTAATTAAGCATAGCGAGCTGGGTCACAGCATTCAATCAGCGGTTGATTGAATACACGAGAGTATTACCCTCTAGAGAGTTTAAGCGCTTATATTCTTTTAAATTAACCCAATTCGAACCGCACCAAGGTAAATTAAAGATCTCATCATTGGTAGATACATCGGCAAATGCAATAGACCGAACTCTTTCAGGTACGTTAGTTGGGGTAGGTAGTTGACGTTAACGCAGGAAGACCAAGCGTAATATTATGTTCAATTTTTGGTTACGATGCCGAAGGCCGAGTAACCTATGCGACCAAGTTGGCGTGTGTGTGTATGTGTTTGTGATGTGGTAGCTTGCTCGTAAACACAATATCTCAACAACGACATGTTGAATCAATGCCATATATAACAGATAGATGAACCATGATGAGTAGATGTGCCCTAAATTCATGAGTAGGCAGGGCTTAATTCTTAATTGCTCAAAATAGCTTGTAAACACTAAATCTTAGAAACGATATGTTGAATTACTGTCATTTTGAACTGGTAGCTGCTCCATGATTAGTAGATGTGCCCTATTGTTTTTGTTGTCCATGACATGAATATTAATGAGTAGGCAGCAATTAAA
>JAODFY010077116.1:0-11994 GCA_027580055.1 Paracaudina chilensis | reverse complement strand
GGGGGGGGGGGGGGGGGGGGGGGGGGGGGGGGGGGCAAACTGACGGAATTTAATAACATTTGACAGACTTGCCATTATCAGCCCACCCCCTCCCCCATCTCTTAGGTTTTGAGATCTAGATTTCAGCCTCCCAAGTTCCTATGCCACTCGGTGAAACATCATGCCCTGTGTGATGCTGTGTCACCTTAATATCATACTAGGCAAACTGGATCCTTTTTTTTTCGAGTGTTCCTCAACAAAAGTTAAATTAAGGCTAAGCAAAACATTTGCCTATCCAACAATTATTATAACCTTTCTGTTGCATATGTAGCAAAGTTTCCCACCTTAAACTGCATCCAGAAATGAACCTAATATATGTAATACCTATCTTAGAATTCAAAATTACAATATTTGTTATATAATATCTATCCTCTTTGTTAGAATTTTCCATGATTCTTGTTTTGAAACATGCATTAAGGCATGAAGCCATGAATGATGACATGATACAGTGGCATTTCCACGATTTCTTGATATGGGGGAGGGGGAACAAATGTCACTGATTGCCACCCTGGGGGAGGGGTCAAAGGGAGGGGGTGGTGTCCCCCTCCCCTTTTAGAAAAAAATGTTGTTTATGAAAGAGGGCTTAGATGCAAAATGGTGCAATCATGTCAATCTTTTTATATATTTTTTTTGTCCCCCCTGTATCCGCCACTGTGATGATAACAAAATAATTACCTGCATTCGTGTGATGTACTTCCATCAGGATTCCCTATATCTGTGCATGTGCCTCCATTCTGGCATTTAGCGCCTGTCCTGCATGAACCCTCTATGGGTCAAGAATAAAAATGGGTAAGACACTTTTGTGTCGGAAATATTGTTCAGAAACATAAATATGCATAGTAGTGGTCTCACAAAATCGCTTATTAATATTCATAAAGATTGGTATGACAACTTTGTGTCAGAAATATTGTTCAGAAACATAAATATGCATAGTAGTGGGTTCTGCTGGTTCCAAAAATTATTGGCTTATTAATATTCACAAAGACGGATATGACAACTTTGTTTTGAAAATATATATTAAGCTAAATCGTACTGTTAGGAACGGTTGTTTTTTAATGCTACTGTTAGATATTTATATATATTTAGATATTTAGATATATTTAGATATTTGAAATAGGTCTGCGTTAAAGTAATTATATTTAGTAATAGTGTCTTATATATACATTATATTTGCAATAGGTCTGCGTTATAGTAATTATATTTAGTCATAGTGTCAACAAAATCAACAAAATTTTAGCCAATTCTGAAATTTCTATAATTAAATAGAATTAATTGAATATTTGGACCAGTCCTATATAGTCTGCCATGCCCTTAATTCTTTCGTGTAAAGACGTACGACTGATATAGTCAAAGAAAGAACTTACCAAGGCGAATTCGACTGCAGGTTTCATTTACAAAGCTGTATCCTTCATGGCACATGCATCGACACCTGTAACGGAAAACAATAAGTTTGTATCAGTATCAGGGGGATGGACAGTGGGAGGTGGGGGGTAACAGGGCCACCTGTCGGGGAGTGCTGCCCTCCTGTTATAGAGGCACCCTCGCCATCATAAGCCCACCTACCACCCCCAATATTTGTCATGTGTATGTATATATATTTACATGTCACTCATGCCGGGTTTAAAACACACAAATCGGATGAACTATTGTGAATTTTTTCACAAACTTTGCGCGCAGTGAATATTAATTTTGGGTTGTATAATCTTCAGATATCATTTGCGCAAGACGTCTTGTTTTCAGCCCCAATCACGGACTGTCAGGGCTTCGATCGCGGTGACGTTCCTTTCCGCCGGTCTTGTCATGTGATTTTTGACAGTTTTGTTGCAAATTAACGCATAGTTTGGAAAATTCACATTGGAGCTGACAGCACTCACATACATATATGATTAACTGTTATGGATTTCTACTCATGTCACCAAAGTAACTTAAAATATTTTTTTTATTTCCTTTGAGCAAATCATTTTTTAAGTCATGAGATTTCAAAACATAGATGGTTTAGAAGATGCAACTCATTGAAATGGCTGGAAAGTGTCATTCAGTGTGACCTAGGAAGTATATTTAGCAAAAACTTTTGTCGTCTGATATGCGCCGACCAATGGTGTTGCTTTGATTGACCTAGTCCCAGTTTACCTTTCAGAAAAAAAAAGGCGACAGCCAATTGGCACAGCAGTTCAGTCCCTCAATATTTCTGTTGTTCAGGCGAGCCTGTGTCACTTTCCAAATCGACAGTGCAACCCTTAGTCTATGTAATAAATCTTTTATTTTCAGCTATATCCATGTCCATCTAAAATAAATGTTGGCCAATTGATGTAGCCTGTAGATAATTAGTATTATATACAGACAGGGATGTGTCCCAGATTTTCTGAGGGCAGGGCGCATTGATCACCATCTCTTGACTTGACGACGGAGGGGTGTAGCTAATATAAAATGGAATATTTTTCTTCCATTAATGGCGCAGAGATGCAGTAAGCTGCTACTTCGAACAGATAATAGGATTCCCTAGCTGTCCCTTTTATATAAAATGCAAGGCCCCATTATTTTTTTAATGTTATAAAATTCATGATTTTTATAATTAGGGCCAGGTGGGTCCACCCGGTGCCACCCGGCATGGGCACATCCCGGCTGTATATATAATGCTTTCATGGCACTCGATCCATTCAACATACTGTCTAACATTTTAAAGTGGAAAAGAAATGCACAGCCTGCTTTATTTGTTATAAATATGAACTTACAATGAGTGTGGTTTAACTCACTGATCGAACCAACCATGGCTGATGTGCAGATTAGCACATATATATTGGTGAAGTGATGGGCGGTGAGCCGGGTGAGGCTGGAATGGGGTAGGGGTTGTATAAGGAGGCGGAATTAAATTTTGATGATATATCATGCAGTGTTACAGCTAGGAATAATATATATTGTTTGTGTTAATAATTACTGTTCAGAGAACCATGCTGTATAGCTAACGTGTTAAATATCCATATGTTCATATGAAATATATACTGGTTTTATAACAATTAACGTGATGATGGAACCTATAGCTATGAAACACTTACCTCTCTGGGTCAAAGGAACCCCCAGCCCCACATGTTGATTGTATTTGATTGCATTCGCAGGTGCTTCCCATCCAGCCATCGTGGCAGTTGCACTTGCAGCGCTTGGCATTTAATTCACCATTCACACAAGGCAAGGCACAAATTTCTGAGAAGATAAAGCAGTTATTGGGTTTGACATCAATTAATAAATTACGGTGATTATAGAGTCGGGAGGGGATGCCTTGGGCATAGCTGGGCACTGCCATGCCCAGCTCCCCCATCCTCAACAACACCATGAAGATTAATTTGCATTCCAACTTAATGCCCTGGGATATGTTACGTTTCAATTCCATAACCACTAAAAACACAACGTCGTCAGTTCAAGCTACAGATCTATTCAGGTGATATCCCTAGCTCTAAATGGTACAAATAACTAATTCACAACACCCACTGATATATTTAACTAGAAACTTAAACATAAGAAATGGGTTCTGATCATTCAGCTATACTTAATTACACATGTACATTACATATACATGTAGGCTGTGTTAGCCTAACACAAAAATGTGTCAGTTCCCTGAAGATGTCCAATCTTGCATCTAGTGTGCGCTATCTCTTTGAGTACATGGGAAATTGATCAGTACCAAATATGTGTAAACTATAGATATATCCAACTCCATGGCCCAAGCACCAAAATGTAACAAAACATTCTGCATATTCAAGGTAAATAATTAGGCAGTATATTTTGGACGAAGAATCACCTGAACATGTACGTGAAACAATACAAATCTTGGGCATTAAAACTCTTTGGGACATCTCCCCACCCCCCAAAAAAAAGAATTATTTCCAAAAACAATTATCTTGGAACATGCATCTTCCATATTCCCATGAAGAGTGCTGACAGAAATTATTGCTGTTGACACACCAAGTGTCCACGACAGTTTTGAAACAGATTGTAGGTTGATTTTGCCTCTGTCTAACAAAGGTCAAAGGTCAAATTCAATGTAACGATAATCATGAGGGGAAAAAATCAGCATGCATTTGGTTTGCAATGTACGTTGCAGTGGGTTTTATTCATGTATGACGCACGTAGCTAATAACCATTATTGTAAGTCTTCTGTATAGCTCCAACTATAGCAATATAGTACAGTGAAAAGAAATTGACAATACTAGCTAGCTACCTACTTTCCAATTCATACTTTTTGAGGTCAGTCGATGATGAACTGAGTTAATGGGCCTCCCATGGCTTTATTGAGAAACAAACAAGTTACCTGCCACTTCCGTATGACTGATTAAGGGCATTAATCTTCGCCTTCATCAAAATGTCAAAACAGTTGTATACACATCATTTTTCATAATTTACGGAACGAGCCACTTCGAGACTGAAAGGAAATTTGCTGAGCTAAGTACTCTGAGCAATTTTTTTTCCCCCCTTCTCAATGTTGCGCTGCAAATCTTTTGTTTCTGATTAATTACATAAGATGGATTCCTTGACATTAATGGGATGAACCTGCCGTAAAACAATTAAATCCGCTTTTAATGTTTGCATCTGAACCAGGAGAATTTAATCGCTTTAACGACGTGGTTGATTAAATTAACATAATAACAAAAGTTGGTTATTTCCCAAAAAGAATATATATATATACTGAGCAGCTCATCGCTTTGTGAAAAAAGAAACTGTTTCATTTTGTGAATAAGAGTGTCTATCAGTGCTTGCACTAAGCTTTTCATATTTGGAAGGGAGACCTACATATTGTATTGAACAGTTCCAAATTTTGGGTTGGGGATGTTTGTTTGTTTGTTTGTTTATTTGGGGAGACCTACATATTGTATTGAACAGTTCCAAATTTTGGGGTGGGGATGTTCCTCAGAGTTTTTCTTTGAGAGCAATTTTTTTTTATTCTAGGCAGAGAATCCTTTCCCTTACTCCTTCCTCTTATTTTGAGATGCTTGTGGATGCTGTCAATATGCACATAAATATCAACCATAAGCTCAAAACATATTTCAGTTGTAATGTGTTCCACCAATTTGGTGAAATACGCCTCCAACAAAAAAAAACCTGTTGAGCGCAATTGATTTAAAAATTCAGAGGCTACAGCTGGTATCAAATGTAATCCATTCGCTTAATTGCGCTTCAGTCTGATGGCAGAAAAAAGGTGGAATTATGGGTAATTCAGGGCAAAGGTTACAAAGGGCAAACAGAGTATGCACGATGCTTTTCCTGATGATTGTCTTTTGCTTGTGGATGCTGTCAATATGCACATCAATATCAACCATAAGCTCAAACCATATTTCAGTTTAAATGTGTTCCACAAATTTGGTGAAATACGCCTCCAACAAAATAACCTGTTGAGCGCACAATTGATTTAAAAATTCAGAGGCTACAGCTGGTATCAAATGTAATCCTTGCGCTTCCGTCTGATGGCAGAAAAAAGGTGGAATTACGGGTAATTCAGGACAAAGGTCACAAGGGGCAAACAGTGATGATCATCTTTTCATGATTGATGATTTTCATTATTTATGCTGCACATATTGTTTCATTTGTGTACATATAGCATGGAGAATACATTTATTTATATCAGCCTATCGGATATTTTTTAACTGCACCAATGATACTATGAACAGAAATAAACTATGAATCAAATTATCAATTTTCTTTTATTTAATAATTTTTAAAAAATCAATTGAGTTGCTTGAGGATTTGGCATAATTGAATAAAAATTTTATTAACATACAATTAATTCTCTAAAAATGCCAGAAAAAACAAATTTGAATCATTCTCCTAACAATCATTGTGGAATTATTAACCAATTAATGTTTTATAAGGCTTTGGTTTATTTAATTCTTTAGAAACAATATATATATATATATATACACACACATACACATAAATATCTATATATATATACATACATATATATACATATATAATATAGTGAGACTCTATATCCTGCACACGTTAATGCCTTGTTGCATCTTTTTACATTATTACGTACGACATAGTTGCGCGTCACTTTTAACTGTTATTTGTAAAACAGGCGTAATGTGTGCTTTTGTTGTTACTATGTTTCAATCGTCATTCAAATTGTCACTGAAGCCACAGGGGGTCGAAATATTTGGCGTTTTAATTTATTAACCTACTATTATTATTACCTCTAATTGTCTATTCTTTTGTGGAATCATTTCTTATTTTATTATATATACTTTTTGCTCCCAAGATGGGCATTGAAACGGGCATGGGCAATCGCCCACCTTACTTTGCAACTTCATTTCTTAATAATGAAAATTACAGTATACAGGCTAAAATAAAAAATATATTTTTCAGAATAAAATCCTCATTGAAATTGTCATAATATTTCTCATTCTAAATGGCTGTCATGCTTAGGCAATTCATGTGAAAATGTATGTGTCAGCCTACCAGTTGTGTATCTTAAGGGTTATGCTATTTGTCACCAAACAAAACCAATGAATAGATAGTGCTATGTTCCACACTGGCACTTGTTAATTTATGGTGGCCAAGATGTGTTAAAAATAGAACAGACAATCTAATGATTTAACAATGAAAATCCCTGGTGATGAGAAAAACTTTGCCGGCTGTATCAAAATCTCCTAGCACCTTTAACGAAATTGTACCAATAATTGAAATAAAACCTCTCTTTTCATCAACATGGAAAAGATGAGAACAAACTATATTGTAACTGCGGCCAATACTTAAATGCCCCGGCATTCATATTGCAGATCAACAGCTGCACAGCAAATAAATGGAACATTTCTGATTGGGTGTTTTTGGTCTTTAAAAAATAAGATGCAAACCCTCTGGCAACCTTTACTACTATGGTTTGTTTGTGCAATCCTACACTCGGCAAAGCTGATTAAATTCTTGTTTGTGTCTACGACTGGCCACTGAGGTTAAACCAGTTCAGGTATCGGGAGGAGAGAGAGACCCGAGGAGGAACATCAAGCAGTTATTCACCATCTGGTAACAAACCCAAAGGCCTTTGCGAATTTGCGAAAGAGAATATGTATGCACCGGAACTAAAGAGACTCGTAATACTGAGGTTAAACAAGTTCAGTTATCAGGAAGAGAAAACCTCTTTATGAGGAGGAACATGAAGCAGTTATTCATCATCTGGTATTAAACAAATCCAAAGGCCTTTGCAAAAGCGAATATGTATGCACGGGAACTAAAGTGGCTCGCAATGCCGAGGTTAAACAATTTTAGTTATCAGAAAGAGAAGATCTCTTTATGAGGAGGAACATGAAGCAGTTATTCATCCTCTGGTAACAAATCCAAAGGCCTTTGCGAATAAGAATATATATGCACCGGAACTAAAGAGACTCGCAATGCTGAGGTTACACAAGTTCCGTTATCAGAAAGAGAAGATCTCTTTATGAGGAACATGAAGCAGTTATTGATCACCTGGTAACAAACCCAAAGGCCTTTGCAAATAAGAATATGTATGCACCGGAACTAAAGAGACTCGCAATGCTGCGGTTAAATAAGTTCAGTTATCTGAAAGAGAAGACCTCCTTATGAGGAGGAACATGAAGCAGTTATTCATCATCTGGTAACACAACCCCAAAAGCTTTGCCAAATAGGATATGTATACTATTAAATTCCAACCATCCCCCAAAACATAAGAACAATCAAATAAATAAATAAATACAAGGATTATGTAGCTCACTTTCTATTAAAGAAAGTCAATCTTTCAATCAACTCAAGTTACTGAAAAACTGTGTTGGAAAGATTACCTAACTCCACGTTCCAAAGAAAGTCAATACATGTGAAATTGTTCAGTTTAAGTTTATAATCCAGCTAGAAAGAAATTAAATCCTTGTGTGTCAGTCAATAAGGTTTATATGTAAACTTCATGCGCAAATAAATGGAAGAAAATGCTGAGTCGCCCGGATTATGAAAGTCCAATCCCTATGATCGAAGCTGCAATTCCACCCCCCCCCCCCTGATACTAATCACAAATCCTCTAAGTTCAACATATTGCAATATTTGCTAGATAATGGCATATATAGGAGAGTTTTATTTGGAGACATACACCTGAACGTTTTGTCGCAGAACATTCCATGCCCTCTCACTCCCCTGGCATAAATAAATGTAGGCTGTCTATGGCTTAATCCAATTTACCAGCTGACTAGAAATCTACAATCGGGAATCCAATCTGAGAGACTCAACCCATTAACAACCCCATTGACAATGCCATTAACAACCCATCAACAACCCCATCAACAACCCCATCAACAACCCCATCAACAACCCCATACTGCAACATTTAGAGGACAAGGGCAATGAAGAATGTTATCTCTAATCACACAACAAGATATTTACCTTGCCCCCCCCCCCCATTCAATGAATGTAATGAACCTAGATGAACCGCCCTTGCTTGGTTAAATTATTAATTTATCATTCCTGCTACGATCCACTTTAAGTGTAAATTGAAAGTAGAAGTTTGTCATGCGGGGAGCATCCTCATAAGTTCCCCTTTGTGTCTGATATTTTAGTTACAATGACATTTGGGAGTTGTTGAGTAGGAGTGGTGTCATATTTTCCTCGGTTAAAGCCGAGAGGAGGGGGGGAGATATGATTCGTTGAGTACATTGGATGCCCAATGTGGGGGGGTAGGGGATTGTAAGGGATGGGACATATTATCCCCATTCCCTAAGGTTTTCCACACATGTTGACTGTAAAATGGTACTTACCTGTACATGGACTTAATGCTGCATGGTGATCCACTGAGGGGGCCCCCTCTTTAGATCAATGATGTCCGTTCAGAGAAACTGTACTGTTTAATGTATTTGCTAAAACCTTGGTTAAATTTGGTGTGAGCTAAATTCATATGCACTGTCTAACATTCTTTGCCAAAACAATATCAATTTGTATTTAAACCAAACTTCTAACCTGTCATCTTTAATCCATCAACTTCAAGGGCAGTTACTTGTTCCTTCCCTGACAAAGATAGATATATGGCTATAGCACTGATTGTTTCTTTGCTTCCAAATCTGTGAGTTGCTTGTTAACATTCCTTCCCTGACAAAGATGGTGCTACTGTATGGCTAGCACTGATTGGTTCTTTGCTTCCAAATCTGTGAGTAAGCTCCATATGTTAACTTTTTTCTTCCAGGTGACATACAAAATATCTTTGGTTAGTTTTGGTGGACATTATAAGACTGGGCCATGACACACATTTCTCTGGTACTGTGTACGATGGACTTTGGGCTTGAATCCTTGAGAGGCCCTGCTGTAAACCATAGTCCATTACCTCGTGCTTCTCCAAGCCGTCCTCTATCAAAGCTACTGTACTGTACAATAGTGTTTTTGCAGTTTTCTGTGTACAGCAGTATACTGTATACTGCCTTACATGGTCATGGGATGTTCCAACACGTGTGTTTCCTGGAAATAGTTACTATAAATATAGCCCAAGGGTTGGGGCAGCAGTGACTATCTAACCCCACCCTGCAAGTCAACACACTAGATTCTCCCCTGGAAAAAGTAAAACCAATAAAAGGGAATCAAAATCCTCAAAGTCCACGATTATACAACAGGGTCATTGACTATCTTTTATGACTCAGAGCCAATACACTATACAGCAATTAAATTATAACACAGATGATGACCGGCCCACAAAAGAATCAAAGTTAGCGTCAACTTGTGAATATTCGTTTAAAAAAGTAAACAATCAGTCCATTTTGCATAAGAAGTAGAAAGAACAAATCATGAAATATTGTCACATTGCCATGGAAACCATATTTACATCTCAAGTGTAAGAAACTTAAAGACAAACAACTCTCAATAGGCTAGAAATCTGCTAGACTGGTCAGCTCATTTGCTGTTATGTATAGGGCTTTGACCAATCACAAATTTCATGCCGAGGTCCCCTTGAAATTCCTTCAAGCTGAATAAAACTGTTGTCATACAATATATTTATGGCTGCATATCTCATTCCAAATTCACTCCAAAACTCTGAATGTAATACTTTGTACAAAATTATAATTTTTATGCATGGGATTTGTCATCACATGAAATGAGTTAAGCATCTTTCTAAGCTCAAATTCTTGTTAATGAGTTTTACAATTGGGCAACTGAGTAGATTATAGTTGTGGCTACAAATCTGATATCAGTTTTAAATGTGAAATGGTTATAAGATTTGAGGCTGCCATGCAGGTTAGCTACTGTCATACAGGTTAGCTACTGCCATACAAGTTAGCTACTGCCATACAGGCTAGCTACTGCCATACAAGTTAGCTACATGTACTGCCATACAGGTTAGCTACTATACAAGTTAACTACAGCCATACAGGTTTGCTACAGCCATACAAGTTAGCTACTGCCATATAAGTTAGCTACTGCCATACAAGTTAGCTACTGCCATACAGGTTAGCTACTGTCATACAAGTTAGCTACTGCAATACAGGTTAGCTACTGCCATACAGGTTAGCTACTGCCATACAGGTTAGCTACTGCCATACAGGTTAGCTACTGCCATACAAGTAATAGCTACTGCCATACAGGTTAGCTACTGTCATACAGGTTAGCTACTGCCATACAGGTTAGCTACTGCCATACAAGTTAGCTACTGCCATACAGGTTAGCTACTGCCATATAAGTTAGCTACTGCCATATAAGTTAGCTACTACCATATAAGTTAGCTACTTCCATACAGATTAGCCTGCAGAAATTTTGCTTCAAATTTGTTTCCCCCAGATTTCTAAAAAGAATAGCAAAAATGACTCTGGGTACCAATATTGCCTAATTTGGTCCCCCTTCCACCACCCCCTATTTTCCATCCCATTTGCCTCCTTCATTTTGCACTGAATACTGGTATTAAATGGAGGGCTACTTAATTACCCACGGTAACATTGGCAAGACCAATAATGAGCTGTTTGTTTCCCCATTCCTCCATTGCATATATGACAATCACTGAATAATTGGAACGGACAGCCTATTTATATTATGTATGTTGCACAGTCAGGGTTCTAAGCATTAATTACTAATTCCCAAAGCATATAATTACATCATCCTCATTGTTTTATGTTAATAACAAATGACTGGTCACATAAGGGGGTGCATATTTCACAAACAAGGTATCAATTTCATTTGGGTTATGTCATATGATCCAGAGGTGTGTAATTTTGTGATATTTTGTCTCTGGTCAGTTTTCCGGCTAGGACTCTAGATACCTGCCGTTAGTTCCAGTCGCCATGATGGTTGCTATCTTGGGGACCAAGAATGGTTGTCTGTTTTATTCTTGGCTTTTTTTTTGCATACTGTGCATTGCAAAATTATATTTTTTTGACATGTCAGTATATCAGCATGTAATGTCAGTATATTTGACATGTCAGTATATTAGCATCAGTTAATTATAAGTGCACGCTGCACATATTATTCATATTTACCACATAGCATCAATGGGATAATTATTTCATGCATGCCACCACAGAAACTTATTTATCCATGCAAGCTAATACAGGTAATGCACTTACTTTCCATAACACCATTCTTTACTTTGACAAACCTGAGTTTCCACCTTATATAGTGACCTAACAACAGTGGCGTAGCCAGGAGGGGGGGGGGGTTTGGGGTTCAAAGCCCCCCCCCCATGACCCAAGTAACAAAAAAAAAATGAGTACAAAAGAAGAAGAAAAAAAAATTGAATGTTCCGTGGAAATTTTATTGCTGTTTTTTCACAAACATTACACCATTCTGCGTCTACGGGCCCATGAATTGCATTTTTTCGCTGAAGGGGAGGGGGGAAACCACCTCCCCTCAGACCCTTCCTCCAGATTCCCCCCCAAGACAAATCTCTCGCTACGCGCCTGCCTAACAAGGGCTGCAAGTAACCACGTGATCTCAGCAGTCCCAAGTTGGATTAATATCTTGCTTGGTACATATGTTACCCATATTGAGTAGATG
>JAODFY010077005.1:0-11994 GCA_027580055.1 Paracaudina chilensis | reverse complement strand
ATATATAGTTCTGTAGTTTGCACGATATTATATCATGTAGGGGGCCGAATTAGTCACGAGGGCAATCATATTCAATACGAGGTTGCTACGGCCTACAGAAAATAAATTCATATAAGTCAATGGATTCGCAATTGATTGTGGTTGCGTATCCTGAACAGTGTAATTATAGGGGGAAAACATGGGCCGTCCTTGTTGTTGTATCGTCTGTGTTGACAATGGTGATCATGCGAACGTGTAGTAATAAGCATTATATACACCCATGAGGCATCGATGTATATTTTCCAGGAAATTATTATTGAATATTGATCTCAGAAAAGATATAAATAGGACTACAAAGTTTATATTTATTTACAGAGTGGGCGACTTCAGTTCCATCATTTATAATTTCCATATAACCAACGACGATGTAATTGGCTCAGTATATGGCATGGTGGGTTGCAAATTATTATTTTTTAATATTTTATTAATATATAGAGATACCAATAAGATCAATTAAAAGTTAGATTTAAATTAAAAACCCAAACCGTTAAGTTTGAATATCATTTTCCCAAAACATTGTGAGAAAACCAAGAAGTTTTGTGATTCCTTGCTGCCTCAAATAGAAAATTTTGATGATGAAATTACATTAACTACTTCCTGTCACGATTACATATTGTGAGTTTTCCATACTCACTATGTGAAACCTACACAGGGCAAGCTGTCAGGGCTGGTGAACTTCATAAATGCCAGAAGTCGAAGAATCAGAAAAAATAAACGATATGCCCAACAAATACATGGATATTAGTGAGATTAATTTGTATTTTTTATATGGAAATGTAACTATCAATCTAACACCATCATACCAAGTATTAACTTGACCAGACTAACGGTTGCAAAGTTATTGACATTTAAAGATCTTTATTTTAAGCCCCGCCCACTCATTAATAATGACGAAAATGATTCCAGGATCTTAATTAAACTTGACAATACATGCATAACCTTTGTTCGTCCTAGTGAGGAATTACTCTACCCATTGAATTTCCTTCTGAGGGCCTAAAATGTATTTGCCCGTGTCCTCAGACTGATGCCCTGCAGGTACACATACACAAACACGCCAGCATGACCGCATAGGTTCCTGAGCGTCCGGCAGCGGAACCAAAAATCAAGATTTATCCGATAGCATCCGGACTGCATAGGTGGAACCTCATATATAGACTGGTTGAATCAACCGCGTTATCAAATCGTATTGCTTGTTTGGCACACAAACTGCCTGATTGGTCAAAAGCGTTTACTCTTTTATAACCACAAGTATTTCTTAATCAGGCAATCACTTATTTGCTTTCACAAATATACCAAGGTCGATGGCGTGTTACTCAAGCATGATTATTATGCTGATAAACTCAGTAAACAAAGTAAAGTATCCAACGGTTTACACAATGACCTTCCCCTTAACGGCCTAATGGGACATGTCCATAGGGTCACAATGACCACTGAAAATCGATTTGGAAGTGTAATATATACATATTTTGTTTTCTAACTAAATTGTAATTACATATCATTGTTTTTTCTATATTTTTTCAATTGAAATTTATTTATATAGTTTAAATTAACTTTTTTTTATCAACTTAAATGAATTTAATGATTACTATATTTATAAATTAAATACATTTTATTGCACCCCCCCCCCCGGAAAGGCACGTCGATGTAGTCTTGTACCTGAATTTTATATATTTTATAACTGTATATTAATATAAAGGAACCAAATTTGCACGGTTGCCTGCAGTGGCGGCGCTGTCCCCTTTCCCGTTTTTTTAAAAGAAATTTAACCTCTCAAAATATTTTATTAGCGCCGCCAATGGGTGCATGTCCTTCAACTGCAACGTAGTTCGGTTATAATTTCGAATTGACGTAAATAGTTACTAGTCGTTGGTAGCAAACGGCCAGAACAACGGTCATTAAAAAACAGGGAAACAGTTTAGCGATTATTTCATAAAGTTGCTCAATACATTCTTAAAAGCTAATTTGTATGATTAACACATGTATTAAAAACATTTATTAAAACACGATGGTAAAATAACGTAAAAAAACATGAATCAGCCAATATATATTTATTGAAATTTATGAAAAATATATTTTTGAATTAAGTTACCCTAAAAGTTAAATTAAAGTTAGCATTGCTCCTTTAATCTCTTCAGAGTTGATGTGACGTCATAGCTAAAATGCATGACATCATCTGCTTGCTTATATTCACTTGTAAAGAATTGGGTTATTGACAAGGTAAACAAACGTAATATTTGGTATCCATGATACAATTCATAGCCAGCGATCGTTTAATTTTGGAATCTGCTCTTTTATTTTTGCAGCACGTGTTGTTTCCTTAAAAGCAGCATTATCCGGAAAAAATACATAAAAAGGCGAAAGAACATACAAAACAGAATAGAACGGACAAAATAGAACAATCCATAAATTTGACCTGTGGTGTTTTGATTAAAGCTATATGCGTTAGAAACGAATGCTTGGAACAGTATTTATTGTATATGTATATTGCCTTCTATACAATATTATGTTATAAGATTTTGAAAGTATACAATTCTGACCCCAAAGTAAATTTCACAGACCTATAACAGCAAATTAACAGGGATATAAATTGTAGAATTGGTATGGGGTGGGGCGGGATTGGGGTATAGTTTAGGTAATAAATCTCCGTGACACTATCTAAGCGGAACGGCACCAATGGGTGGTATATGCGTACCAAGACATTTTTGGCTACACATACCTCCTAGATCACCCTATAAGTGACACTGTCCAGTCCTTGCAAGTTGCATCGAAATATCCTCTTTTTTTAAGATCTCATGTTCCCTTTTTTTTACTTAGCTTTTTGGGAGATTTCTAGCATACTCGGGCGTGAGTTGTTTGCCACAATATGCGAAATTTAACTCCTAAATCGGCCAAATTCGCCTTTTCGGGGTCACTTCATGCAGATTGGACAAAGTATTTTCAGATCCATTATTAGCTCGTAACGTATACTATAGGTGTGCCTATCTCCACGCAGAGCTCGATGATGCGGCAGCTATACCCGTTTTCAAGCTTGTAATGTCGTTGCGTCATCACGTAATGTGCACACAAAAGATCACCCAATCGCGTCATAGCCGACGAAACGTCTCTGGATACACCTCGTCCAATCCAGATTGGACAAAGATACTGTAATGTTATTGAATATGCATAGATACACGTGTGCAAACATTGCACTGCAGTTATAGAATCCGCACCTGTATGTTAATCAGTTGTGCATTTGCATATCAGTATATAAGTTAGAGCACGCCGTCTGCTCGTCCTTGTTCACCCTGTCTCTCCATCTATCAACATGTAATCTTGGACATCTCGTCCTATAACTGTCCTGTACAGTATGACTATGTTATGCAGTAAAATACATTAAGTTGTTTATACTCAATTATTGGTATATTACTAATAATGGACGAGATTGATTACTACCTTCATCATACCCGTAATGAGTAATTATTTGATTTTACACAAGTGTTCAGTGATCAGTTTGTGACCCGATGACGTCAGATCTCACCAAAAACCCACCAAGAACTATCCCATGATACATACAAGGTGAAAGTTCATACATACCCCCAAGGGATAAATTATTCATTTTTTTTTATAATTCTATACATGATGTAACAATAAACGTTTCATGATACCTTCTAAATTTCAGAAAACTAAGTATATTTTAAGTATATTTACATATGCGACCTTGTTCGTTGAACCGCGTATATGTACATATAAATCTTTATCTCTATATATATCGCGTGATGTTTTTATCTATAGGATTTCACACCAGAGCCATTCACAATTACGTCTTTCTTAGTTCCATTAGTTACCGTAGCCGGAAATAGGAATAACGAATTTAAAGCTACACACGTTTAGTTGCGTAAATTAATTTCTTCTCACAGGTTGGGGAGGGGGGTTCGTCACAGATGACTATGAAACATTTGTATACTATTTTCTTGCCCGAATACCGGTACCTGTTTACTGAAAGTGAGATTACCAACGTTCTAGGGAGGGGTGTAAGCTGCAATACCTACAATATCATGGGCGTCAACAGACTGGGACATGGGGGGGGGGGTGGGGGGAACCTTTGAAAGCGGGAGGAGGGCACCATGTAATTTGTCTCTCCCACCACATTTTTTTCCGGAACGTATTAAAATTAATAGGCATATTTTTGCTGCTTCTGTAACTTACAACGGCTCATTCAATGACAGCCATTTTCATTAATAATTATCTGAAATTGCAGGCATTTCAGCCGTAAAAGAATTAAGTGCAAATTTTTACAATGAAGAGGATTAGGAACCTCAAAATTGTTCCCTACAGTGCACCATTTTGCATCTCAGCACACTTCACATTACAAAAATTTTCCAAAGGAGGACACCCTACACTTTGACCTCCTCCAGGGCGGCGATCTCTGACTTCTCAATGTAAATGTCCCCCCCCCCCCTCCCCACATTTCAGAAGTTGCTGACGTCCAATTGGCGTAGATATGCACATTATTCGTATGGGGAATAACCTGAGCCACTCCATGGCTGGGGCTTAGTAGTTCTGCCAGAATCTTTGGTCTTTTTAGTTGGGGCAGACTCACGCCCACCCGCATCCCACACCGGCCCCGCCTCGTAGCCTATGCCATCCGCCCATGATTTCCGCACATGGATAACACCAACATTACATTGCTCTTTCGATTATGTGACCACGTCATGGTGGAGGATGTGGGGGTTTGGTTGGGGTGACTAGTATAGGAGGGGTCGGGTATATATAATGGTTGATTAGTGTAGCCGTGTTACTATGTGATCGTACCTTTCCGTAACCGAACATTCTTTATCCAGATGATGTCAGGCTAATCTCATTGGCTCGTCACGGAACTATATCACCAATCGGTGAGCAGCTAAAGCCATCAATTTTCAGCAGACTATAAATCTCCAAACAGGACATCCTATATTTGGCCTTTTGGGGACTTCCCCGTTGAAGCTGTACTGTAGTTCTTGATGGCAGTTGTCCTCTTCAGGTTGTTTGGCTGGTGTGAAGTGGTGACGTTGCTTCCACCTCCTCTGACTTTGAGACATTGGTCAACAAATGAGGTTCACTGACATTCATCAGGTGGACGTTAAATGGTGGTCCCGGCTGGGGCGGTGATTTTATGTTTAAAACTAAAGAATAATCTGGACGCACTACCGCTAAGTTGCATCAGGGACTTGAATACTGTGTATTTCTAGAAACCAAAAAGTGATATACGTAATCGAAAAGTCCGTCTACCTAGTTTAAGCGACGATACAATCCAAATTAACACACGGTAAAATTCCAAACAAAGAATACATCAACGTCAATCAGGGGCGTCAATTCAAAGGGGTGGGGGGACAAAACGCTCGTGTGATCTTGTTGGAAGACTATCTACGTGGTTGGCGCGGAGCGTACCGATGTTTTTTTTTTTAAATAGGGACCTCTCACATTGCCGGAAACAGCACTACTTAGGACAATATTTGCCGATAAAGATAGGATTAGAAGACTACCACTTTTAGTGCCCTTTGTAACAACATTATTCACGAAAGGAATTAAAAAAAAAAAATACCCGGAGGCACCATGTCCACATAAATTGTCGGCAACACAATCTAAGCGAAGCGTAGTGTTGGCGCGTAGCGTACATGAACATTTTTGGCTAGAAATACCATTTTCCAGGACAATTTTGATAAAAAAGATAGGCTTAGATGAATTCTAAGCAAATTTTGACCTGTACATGTACTTTTTCGGAAGAACAGGTTGAATTGCCTAGCCTTGCATTTTGAACAGATAGACATGAGAAGTGCCGCACCACTCATGACGTAATTTTTAGCCTCTTCGTGCGCGTTCTGATAATCTGTTTTCTAGGCCTATATTTGGTATAAAAACATTACTAGCAGTAGTCCAGCACCAACCGATTGTACTGCGCGCGCAAAACTTTTGAGCCTGTACATTTACTCTTTCGGAAGAGTGGATTGCCTAGCCTTTTTGAGACAGGTAGGGAAAGGATAGAAGTAGCCTGCCAACCAGAATTGTGTTAGCCCCTTCATGAGCGTTTGAGGAATTTGTTTCCTAGGCTTTATTTTGTGTGAAAACATCACTACCAGTAGTCCACCATTAACCCAGTTTAATGCGCGCGAAAATTTTGAGCAAAGAATAACAGTACCGTACCAACCAGACATTACGTGTGCTATTGTGGAAGGCCTACACTTTGTAGAAAAAATTCTACCCGTACCAACGTGACTTTACTGCGAGCGCAGCGTGCAAAAATGTTCAACCTCCTATCCATGTGGTTATTATATATTAAAAAAAAACTACTTTAGTATGTATGTGTCCTTAGATGATATATTTTGGTGCTATATTCTCTCAAGTCAATTTGTACAGCTATGTTCAAGAATTTTGATTTACTCTTTTTTTTTAATTATCATAATGATAATACTTTTAGTTTAAGCGTAAAATTTTCAGAATATTGAAGAATTATTATACCTCTGAACGCGTAAGGTGGATGGCGGGGTCTTGAATTACTAATATTGGCGACCGATTATTCATTTGCAATTTAGCCGTAGAATAGCACGTTAAATACCCAAGACGAGTCATCACATTGAGGTATGGATTTCAGAAACATGCGAAGGAGAACAAAATGATCCCGCGCGAAGCGCGCCAAAATCCCAATGTTATCATGTCTTGGACAGGCTTACAATCACCTTAATGTGTGTGGATGTACGTATGAACATAACATTGTACAGACGCGCTTATTAGATGATTTAAATTCGAAGATGAAAATGTTCAGAAAATCAAGATATTTCCAGACGTGTTTATAGAAACAAATAATTCGACATGACAACATATTTATCATAAAACTTCGAAAACACTTACGGAAGACCGATGGCATCATTAAATACCCGAATGTACCTGTCGGCTATATCCTTGGCGGCCATTGGCTGCTGTCTGCGCGGCGACACGGGTGCATAATGGTTCCTCTTTTGATCGACTCCAAGTTTTATTTGGTCTGGACACAGCCTTTGTTGATCTTGGTGCATCTTAAACTTGTAAAATAAACTAGCGTAGCTAACGACGATTGTCTTCACCAGAAGTAGCCTACTTTAAATACAATTAAATGCAATATATCTATAGGCCTATTGTGATAACCTATCACGAAAAACAAAACTTCTTATAAGAGATTCTATACTGCAGATGGCGAATAAAGTATATGACAATATCACAATGCACCCATCGTGCAGGAAGACCGTAATCCGTTAATGGATAATAGTGTATGAAAACGTTCTGTAATGTAGGCTATACTTTAAACCGTGTTAGGATAGCGAACGCATCTGCGACTGACGTAACTCCTGAATGGTGTCAACGTATAGAACGAAAATATGCACAAGTGGCTTATTCAAGATGTTCAAGATATTAAAAACAACACTAACCTAAACATTACAAAGTGGTAGTTACTACTTTTGTCACTAAATGGTAAAAAACAGTAATCGTTGCCATGTATACCGGCTTTGCCATAAACATGGCTTACAATTTTCTCAATTGTTCACTACACAGTACTCAGCGTTCAAAATGAGCGTAACATAAATCCTGCATCTATCGATCTGTTATAGGCTATCTCTATTTGTAAGCGTCCAGATTGTCAATAAAACAGGTATAGAGCCGACAAAGTGATTTCATTGAAAAGGTAAACGGCAAGCCATATTTTATATGACACGATACAGCAATACACCTCGTTTCTGAAAATTAGCTTATTAATCTTATGATGGTTTTACGATGACGGTTTTGTTAGATATAAGCCAATCATTCAGCGGTAGACACGGTTTAAGATCTATATTTAACGCCCTTTGGATTCATAAGCCTAGTCGGTATCGTCTCTCTTTTTATAGGGTAGCCTAGCTATTATGCTCAAGCCTCGATTACGATATTGTCGGTCGCGCCGCGCTACTTTTTTGTTTTGGCTCCCAGCGTTTACGAAATGTTACGAAAAGTGTTTTCATCGGCATAGTTAGGCTACGTATCCTAACAGACAAAACAGAGTTTGAGACATTCAAATAAATCAGCTAAAGAATTGTTACAAAATAGTCATAGGCCTATGTTCTTTACGACATATAGCCTTAGGTTACCTATCCTAACAGACAAATCAGAATTTGAGACGGTAAATATTTACTCCGAATGACCTACCAGGGGCTGCACTTTACTTATTTGTGTATTGTTATACATGTACCCTGACCAACTGCCCTGCAATAACATCTGACCTGCTTTAGCGTAATAAATTATGTTTATCACATAAAAAACATTTTAATTCAAATAAGCAATTTGTACGTAACCTTCGTATTATATAGCAATCAGCCACGATAAGCTTTTCAGTCATGTAAATAGGCGGGTTTCATAGCGAGCCATGATAGTAGGCCTACACTTGCACAGTACAACATGCCTACGTAATGAAGACTCGTACTGCGTATTTCTTTCATTAATTTTTATAGACAACATAAGCAGCATAAAAATTTCATTTCTTAAGGGACGCTCCCTCCCTTTATAACACATAACAAATTTACCGCCCTATCCATTCAAATGCCGTTGTGTGACAGATAATGTGCTATATAAATTTTCAGATCATAATTTTGAAAACGTAATGGGTCGTTTGAATGTGTCACGTGTCATGACTCATGACGAAGAAAAATACTTGAAAACAAAGGCGGTGGAGCACGTAGCAGAGTCACATGACATGACACACGCACAAACCGCAGACTCATCAGTTATGTGTACAACATTTTTTACACAATACAACATTCATATGTTTTTCTTAAAGAGGTCGTGAGACGTCACATACATGAGGTAAAATGTATAAAAGTGTATTCCTAAAAAAATAAGAAAATCGGATAAGTATCTGCGCAAAAAACTATAACGTCACTCCCTACACACACACATGAAATCGCATTCAAATTGTTTCCTTTAATAATTTAAAGGTTTAGTTAGCCTTGTCAATTTTGGACAATTGTTGCAAAGCCCGTTGTTGTTTATAGAACAGCATTATATTTTATGTTTATGCACAGCTGCGAACAAATAATTTAAATGAGCACAAAAATCAATCGGTTTGTGATTCCATGCCTAGTTAAGGTACATATCCAATGACTGGCATGATCACAACTGGAGCTAAGTTGAACTCAGTCATTTTTTAGCTAATGACTCAAAAGAACTTACCCCTGCGATGAAAGACTCATTACAGGAAAGTTGAACTTGATGCAACAACATTAACAGGTGCTGTTAACGTATCAAACGGAATATGCACATGGAGTTTGGGCTTGATCTGACCAGGCATGGTTGACTTAACGTGCTTACACGTTCTTTTTTAGCATTTGACCTTTATTAACCTCAGATGACCTCTGGCCTCTACCAAAACAATAGAGATCTTGTACTCATTATGGCGAACACATATACCACGTATATGAACTTGACCTAACCAGACATGGTTGACTTATCGTGTTTACAAGCAAAGCATCACACACAAGACACAAGACAGTAAGTACTGCTGCATATCAAAAAGTAACTGTCGTAAACATCTCGATTTGTTTCATAACATTCGCTAATCAACCTAAAGGTTTGGAATTCGGATCGCGGTCGAGTCATGTCAAGTCTCAAAAATGGAACTTACTGCCTTCCCGCTTGGTGCTCAGCATAAAGGGAAGGGAAGTAGCTAAGGTGTTTCGTTCAGCGATGCCCTTGTGGTGCAGGCAATTCCCAGCGTACATATTTAAAAAAAAACATAACAATTATAATAGTGGATGGGACAACTACTTAGCACCCGGGAGGTTGTCAGTCGGAATCGCAGCCGAGTGATTCCAAAGAGACTTAAAAACATGGAACTTACTTATTTGGCACTCAGCAAAAAGGAAAGGAGTGGAGTGTTTCGTTTGAAGGATAGTCGAGTGAACAAAAAAATGACAAATTCTGATATAGAGGAGGAAAAACTGATAGCATAGTTATTTGTTGAGATATTGATTTAAGAAAAATAAATCATTTTAATGTTAGTTTTAATTAGATATCTGGCAACATTTGTGATGTCATCAGCTCACTTTGGGTGGAAATCTCTTTGCTCGAAGATTCTATTTCCCCCCAAAATGATAATTTCAATTCAGGAAAAAACTTCAGGATGCAATGTGCATTTGCGATGTCACCAATCTCGCCAGATCATGTAGTTAAGTTTTCAAAATACAAACTGATTTCAAAAGTAGATATCTCAACAACCCAAAATGTTATTACAAAGGAACGTTCATCGTTGAGTACATTTCCCGCCTCTATTTTATCAGAAAGTTTCAATTTCAGTGGAGTATTCTTTTAAGCAATGCTTTTTTTTTAGCGTAGACAATAAGCCAGTACAAACAAGACGATCACTCAGTGTTACTGTTGCAGTTTTCACACAAACCGTCAGCACTCTTCGAAAACTAAACTAATTAGCTCCATTCTTATTTGTGAAATTTCATGTTAGCAGGATAAGCAATTCTGTTCGAGTGAGCTTTGAAAAAAATCCTTGTGCACTGTTCGTATTGTGCGTATCCTGTTTGTACTCTTTGTACCTCTGACATCATATCATTATAATATCCTTATAATATCATTAACTCTAACTATGAACTGGCTTATTAAACACGACTGATAAAAAATCTCGACAACTAGACATGCTATTGTTAATGGGACTTTCATCCTTGAGTGTAGTTTTTCCTCCCCTGTTTTATCGATCCAGTTCCATTTTTAAGTGAACTACCGGTACTCATTTAATTGATAAACAGCAGTATGTGCTGTTATGAAGGGTCACGTGACTATTTTCATTTCCGCTATTGAACTTTCTATATTCATTCTGTTCGCCTCATATGCAAATTTTTCACCAAGCATATGCCATTTTGACATCCATCCCATTGTCCAACATTTCTCCATTATTAACTCTCGTCCCGAGTAGACTAGATCTGCTAGACTGATTATTAGCTCATTGTCTGTTATGTGCGGGGGTTTCCGCCAATCATGAATTTCATGGGGTCGTTAAAATTAACTTTGGGGTCAGAATTGTATACCGGTACCATGCATTTAAGCAAAAATCAGGGTTTGAATCATGAGAATTATTACTCTTTTTTATATACACCAAGAGGAGATTTTGCCATTCGTTTCCCTTGTTAATTATGATTAAAATACTCCACGGATCATCCACATCGTAAATCGCCCTACTATTTGCGAAGAAATAAGGCCATATAACTGTTGGAGTGACTGTTCATAGAGCAGTAATCATGCATGGGCTTGAGCCCTGCGAATTACCCTCATTTCATCAAAGGCGATTTTGCCATTTGTTTCTCTTGTTAGTTATATTTCGTAAACCGCCCTATTTGTGAAGACATTAGGGCTCACAACTGTATGAGGGTTGCATTTTGTTTCGCAGAACTAGACCTACAGTGTAGACATCACCTAGTGCATGGGTATATACATTATTCGTCTTTTTGAAGACTATCGGTACGATTTGTTGCAAATTATGAATCTTTCGTGCATTACCATACTATATATATACGTTATGAGGAATAGTAGTCACTGAGTTAGGGTGTTAAAAGAAATGTTAACATACGCATCAGTATCTACTGACGCACTGACTGAAATTGTTCAGTGATCACATTCTGTAATGAATATTCATGAGCCTCAAAAGTGTTGCTCTTGTGTTTAATATTCATCACAACCTCGCTGATATTGCGTCACCCCTCATAGGTGTAAATCACGTCAGAATGATATATAATTCCACAACATTAAAAAAGACTGTCATCTATTTAGACCAATTTTCATTGGATAATAAATGTTCATGTGCCTTAAAAGTGTTGCTCTAGTGTTTAAAATTCATCACAGCCTTGCTGATATTGCGTCACACCTCCATAGGCGTAAATCACGTGAGGAGGATATATAACCACAGTAAAGATAGTCATACCCCACCTGCGATCA
>JAODFY010076894.1:1009-11995 GCA_027580055.1 Paracaudina chilensis | reverse complement strand
TCCATTATTACGACCCGTTACGTCGATCCGGACGTCTCCAAACCAACGTAGGTAAATGGAATGTGATCTACTACAAGTCTACACCAAACATAGTTGGTCTGACGGTCACTACAATAAAAACAAAATAAATCATACCTATCAATAAATCCATATAGTTATATAACCTCATAAAATACTATAAATACAACTGGTAATTTTATCATCGTCAATTATAAATTAACGACTGTCCCCTTCTCGGGTTCACGTTACGGAAGTCCATGTGAAATGGATAATGGAATTTTATAGTTGGATTCGTTGGATAGACGATGCTAACCAAAGACAGTATAGCGCCTTGGGCGCTACACTGTCTTTGATGCTAAATTGAGATTCTTTTAGGAAACCCAAAACGCATGTGTCCCCATGTAAAACCCGTTGACCTCATCCATACTCGTCCATAACGTGTTATCGCACTTGTTTTTTATCGAACGTGTTTGTATTGAAGCCGCATGCAACCATCAGAACCTTTAGGGTCTATAAGGTTGGGATAATGAAATTTCAATGAGCTTCTCAGCCTGAATGTTATGTAAATGTGTGTGTGTGCATGTGTGCGTTTGACGATTGAGCTTGTGAACATATTTAGGGTGATGCGCTTAAGTATGCCCTACTTTTATGTTCAGAAATGCTCAACTTAAGGATGATGGATATATAACTTAATATAGCTAGGTTGACCAGGTTGGTAGTACATCGCATGAATATAAATGAGGGGCGGGGCCTAACGTAAAAATCTTAAAATGTACATATCTTCGCAAATGTAAGTTTGATTTGTTTCATATTTCCTACAAAGGCGTAAAATAATACATAATATTTTTTGTGTAACAAAAAGTGTCTCATTAATTATTAATGAGTGGGGGCGCCAGATAGAAATTGCACAGAAATAGCTTGTGCACACGTATATCTTGGATCGATATATGTTGGTATATATGTTGGCATATATATATATGTTGGTCATGGCTAGTAGATGGTCCCGTTCGTTTGTAGTGCGGATCGCATGAATATTAAATAGTGGGCAAGGCGTAACATAATATTCTAAAAATCTTCTCAATAGAGGTGACATTAATTAAATACATTTCTGAGATTTTGTGTTTACATCTATTCTGAGTGATTAGAACTGTCATGTGGTGATGTAGGCCTACATCTCAACATTACCAAACCAAGAATAAGGCTGACATATGGGTGCGAAGATGTTGACATTTGATGAATTTTACTTTAAGCCCGCCCACTCATTAAATATTAAAGTCATGGACACCAAATACAAAAGTGCATATTTACATATCACTGGATCGCCTAAGTGTAATGGTTGATTCACGAATTGATGTATATCGCAAATACTCCTTTAACTTTAATCGACCTGCTAGAAAATTCCAGGCGTGCGTAGCGGCGCACTTTGTGTAAGTGCGATTTGCTTATATTATATCAATTGAAAAGCAAACAATTTCCACTGTGTCTCTTTGTATTACAAAAATCAATAATTGTTTATAATGGCTTCACCAAGCTACCGAGCGCATTCCTCAAACCCAACCTGTACGTGTCAGATCCCTATCACACTACTTTCCTGAACCAAATCCATATAATACTACCGTCCTTTACATGTCAGATATATAACATACTACAGTCCCACGTATATGGTTGGCCGTAGAGGACATAATTCGCGACATAATGCGGACATTAAACACAGATACGTTTACAATAAACACAGATACGTTTATAATAAACACAGATACGTTTATAATAAACACAGATACGTTTATAATAAATCGAATTAATGCGGACATTAATTCAAATTAATGCGGACATTAATTCGAATTTATGTGTGCACAAAATCAAATTTATGTGGGCATTAATTCGCGAATTATGCCCTCTACGGCCAACCATATACGTACATGTCAGATCCATATCATACTAACATCCTGTACGTGTCAGATTCATATCATGCTACAGTCCTGTACGTGTCAGATCGATATCGTACTACCGTCCTTTACACGTCCAATAAATGCACCAATACTACCATCCTGTACATATCAGATCCATATCATACTACTGTCCTGTACGTGCCAGATCCAAATAATACTACCGTCCTGCATTTACATAAATACTTTATAAACTTTATTACAGCCACCACAGAGGAAAATGGCCAAAATTTGTTTGTGGTAATAAACACCAAAAAATAAACCAGGATAAACTTTGTTTTTGTTATAATTTTTTTCTTTTTGTTAATATAACAGACAATATGCATTAAAAGTATATATATATATAAAGGCACCTGAATACCATAATAAGTTGATATTAAATATTTGAAATGTTAAGTACTTTGTTATAAAATGGACAACATTTTATAAATGAATGAATACCAGTTCTAAATATTTCTTGTATGCATGAACCTACTAGCAACAAGCACGACATTTCACATTGTGAAAGAATTTTGATTACATGAAACTCTACTTCTGTAAAATATAAGCATAGAAAATCGAAACCTTAAACTCTGCATTTAGTTTTCCCAATGCTCCATATTGTGTTTAGGTTGTTTATTCCTAAATGATTTTAGCTCTAAAAATCTTTCAGGATTTTTACTTGGTATATTTTGAATCAAGTAAACTATTCTTCAAGAAGGCAGACAACAACTAATGCACGAACTATGCTCACAATGAATGGCACTGCATTCAATCATCACTTTTCGTTTTTATGTGCAACGTGAGATCAAAATATGAAAGGAAAAACACACAACAAACATTTAAGCAACATAAATCTGTGCTGCCCCCAATCTACCAGCCAGACCTATTGTCCTTTGGGAAATGTGTAAAGCAGCCATTTTGGCCAAATGGAATCAATAAAGCACCAATAATGTCTGATACAATATACAATTAAACAAGCCCGTAAGAAACATGTACAGTCAACACATTTGACACACAAAACTGACCTTTTATTATTATAAATGCCCTCATTGATGAAGGATATTAATCAACCACGGATGGAAGGGGCGGGTGGGTTGGTTTTTTTTTGGGGGGGGGACCATGGGGAAGGTGTCTCATCACCAGCAGCTGCAGACAGATCTTATGCCAAGCATTTTACAATTATTAAACATTTGAGTGGAATAAATGCACCAATAAAAGTTTCTTTCAGATGCTGAGCCATAACATATATGTTGATCTATTATGGTGCTGTTTTGATAATTCAAGTTTGTAATTTTGTTACACAAAACAACCGAAGTCTTACTCAACTTGCTATTCATAACACACTCATTAGCGATAATTTCAGCTCAGAAACACGCTTTTCGAGTTTTGTTTCGGGGACCAAACTATGTGCATAAACCATTAAAATTTCATTAAATAATATTATAGCATTTCAAAACAGCCAATGAGATATACAAACATTTACGTCCAGATAGCAATTTTAACTGGAAGAATTTGATGTGGTTTTCTGGTGAATTTTAGTCCAAAATAAACTGACAGTACCTTCAGCAAACAAAGCAAGTAACTCTATCTTTGTACAACTATGTGTGAAATTACACCCTTCCCACAGCCGTCCCCCCCTCCTACCCCCAACACCGATAAAAAAATATCACCAAAAATATAAACCCATTGCCAACTGTTACGTAAACCAACAGGTTGGAAATTATGGAGAAAGATTTTGGAATGAATGAGCACCACTGGTTTTCATAAAATGAACTTATTAAAATAATTTAGGAATTGGCAGGGTTGGTCATAAATTAGATGCAAACGGATGAAGATCATCCTGAAACCCGTCGGTATCTTTTACATCCCCCTTCTTCATCTACCTGCCCCCTCCCCACTAAAAACAATTTCCCCTGTTATGTACAGTGAACTAATTCATCAAGTTACTTTGAAAGATTCCTCCTCTACATCTTCCTATATCAAGAAAATTTCACCCATGAGCTTCAAAACTTGTGCCCAAAAATATGAATAATTTTTTAAATCATTCACAGTTATATATCTTTCAGGGAAATCAATGAAAACAACCCAAATGTGAAGAAAGAATTGGCTACAACCACCAAGAAAGAACAAAAATAAAAAAAAATCACATGATAAGGATAATAGAGAAGGTTTTCAGCTATTTCCAATTTGTACAATTTTGCTCCTTTATCAATTTGTAAAATTTCGGATTTACGCTTAGAATTTGGCGCCCAACGTGTTTCTGAACTTGAGAAAGGTATACTGTCAGACTTTGAGCCTCGACATATCGCTTTTTTTCTTCTGGTGTGATTTTTTATAATCATTCAGTCCATAGTTTGTCGCAACTATACTCTGCTTATTTTGCCAATCGTAGTATTTATTAGTGAAAATTAAAAGCTAAGAGACACGTTTTACGGGTTTTACTAGGCGACAAATTATATGCATAAATCCGGTCAATATTACTAATAGAAATAGAACATTTTGGAAGCAGCCAATGAGAGCGTTTAACGTAATTCCAGAATGGCAATTCGAGGGGGTTTTCTAACCTGACAATTAAGCCACACATTGCATGGATCCACAAATATCTGGGACTGTGAATAGTTCAGTTAAAGTAAATCTAGCATGATAAAAAGAAGAGGCAAAACTACCCTCAATGGTGAAAATCCCATTACAATACCATGTTTGGTTGTTGAGATATGTGAACTTATAAACACTATGTGGAGTGCTCTATAACAGTTAGTAGATACAATTTTTATATATATAATATAAAGAAAACATGTTTTAAAAACAAAATACCAGAAAAATATGGCAAATTTTCCAGATTAAATTGAATCAGTTTAAATTTGTGAAACAATATATAAAAGGCACCTTTTAAAACATAGCATTTTTTTCATCATTACCGGTAAAAATATTTATAAAATATTTTGTATTAAAATAAGATTACATTTAAAAAAAAAATAGAATCCTGTTTTACATTAATATATAAAACTATGAACAATGCAGTATTTATACTGATTTTTGTTGCTATTACAATTTGGCATAATGGAAAAAGCACTAAGGCAATAGTTTTTGGAAGAATTATTTCCTGCAGTCATCTTCCACCACTTCCTTGAGAGTGAATTCATGCACATTTTATATCTGAAAATTAAAAAGTGCATGAGGAAACCTTTGCCCTTCTCAAAAGTTGTCCAAAAGGTTATAACTTTTCAATTAATGTTTATCACTCCTTGACAGTTTATGTATACCCCAGTGGATTATAGCCAATCAATTGCCTAGTTTGGCCAGTGCAATACCAGACCTTCATTGATGGTGGCCAGCAGACCAATGACAGCTTTGTTGACTTAGGAAAGCTTTGGTAAACATTGTTGCAGATTGTAATTTTTGATAGAAAACTGTGGCAGTGGGGTACCAGGTTTGGCATGGGGAGTAATTTCGTAATGTTCTGTAATGAGTTTGTATCATCCCAGAATACGCCCATGGCTTCATGACAATAAGCCAGCTCACAGATCCATTTATGTACAAGCAAATCTAGTTTGCTACATTTGCTCAGAATCTCTACTTTCTCACTGAACATGACGTATCCCATCATATATGCCATTATTTTATTGTTTGATTCTTTTGTGTAGGTCTTGTTCACACCCACCTTGATTACCGGCCACCCCACAAAACCGTGAACTTGTCAAATCATTGAAACTAAAATCTATCATTTTGTCTTGTTATTCACCCCTATTCCAGGCACAATGGAATGTGGATTTTGTATTTATTTAATATCACCATAATATTATTGTGTTCGTAAATTAATTCTTCACACATTGTAGAACTCTACCTCCAAGTTACTCTTATCTCCCTCCTCAGAGTACTGCCTGAATGGATTCCTAGCCCCATTCTGAGGTACCGAAGGTTGCCTCCCACCATTCTGAGCCCCCGAGCTAAGAGTGCTCCCGTACCTGACTGGGGCTGCCGGTGGGACCCTAGGCGCTGGAGACTTTTTACTCAAGGTCCTACTCGGCGGTGGACCGCCGGGCCTGGAGGCAGATGTCTGTGAAGAGGTCCTGGAATGTGGTTCAGAACTCCTTGTAGAGGAAGAGGAGGGGGAAGGCGGGACCGGGGCAGGTCTGTCAGGCATTCCAAAGTTTCCCCCCGCTGCAAGAGGGCTTGTTGGGGCTCGTCTCTTCTTGGAGTCCGAATCTGGCCTCCTGGGCGTTGCCCCGGCTGGGATATTGACGCTGCCCCCTCTCACCACATTCGGCGTCGGTTTCTGGGGGTTGCTGCCCGGTTGAACGGATGAAGCACTGCGCCCTACTGGCATTGCAAGGTATCGTTCATCTATCGGTCGCTTGTTCTGCTGCCACGTCTGTTGCTTTGCCGCAGCTTCCAGGATTGGCTGAGGACTCTTGGGGGCTGAATCACCCCCTCCCCCCAAGAACCTCCTGAAGCTCCCCTCCCTCTTTTTCTCTGATGCGGGCGGAGCCGTTGCATCCCCATCACCAGTGACCAATAAATTTGGCGGTTTCTGTTTTTCAATATCGTTTTTCTCCATGGGTTCCAAATAGTCGTCGTTCCCCACATTCTGACTAACTTTGCTGTACTGAATCTTCTCGTCTGGAAGTACAAAAGAAGAAAATGAACAAAATTTGTGAATGTTCAGTGGAAATTTGACTGCAGTTTTTTCACAAACATTGCATCATTTTGCATCTACGGTTCCGTGAATTGCATTTTTTTCCCCAAAGGGGAGGGGGAAACCACCTCCCCTCAAACCCCTCGGCCAGAATCCCCCCCCCCCCCCAAGACAAATCTCTCACTATGCGCCTGTGTGTGTGTTGATTATGCAGCCATATCTCTGAACTCACAGCAATGCTTACAGGTACTGTCAGACTTTATCTCACAATGTAATGTTTTTATCATAATTCAGTCCATCGTTCATAATATAAAACAACTACATTCTATTCATTTCACCAATTTTATTCACAGTCATTAGCTAGAAATGGATCTTGGAAGCACACTTTGCGCATTTCGTTCGGCGACCAATTATATGCTTAAACAGATAATTTTCACCAATACATGTGCATTTAAAAAAAAAAAACAGCCAACGAGATATACAAATGTTTATGTAAGTCCAGATGGAAACTTTATCTTACACAATGCAGCATATTTTTTAGGGGGATTTTGAATGACGTCTGAGAGTACCTTTTAAGGTGAGCCCCATGACTCCTTGGGTTCCATGAAGAGTTTGTCATGCAGACACAACAGAGAACCGATCGCTTGAGGACAATGCAAGCTCAGAGAACCGATCGCTTGAGGACAATGCAAGCTCAGAGAACCGATCGCTTGAGGACAATGCAAGCTCAGAGCACCGATAGCTTGAGGACAATGCAAGCTCAGAGCACCGATAGCTTGAGGACAATGCTAGCTCAGAGAACCGAACGCTTGAGGACAATGCAAGCTCCAACCATTTTTTCATTAGACAGGACTTTACGCTTACCCCAAAATGGAACTGGCTAGTAAGAAAATAAAAGACTGAAATAAAGTCTTACCTAAGAAAGCTTCGTTGTTGTAGCCGTACGACTTCCTGCCGAGGGCTTCGCATCGGTTTAAGATTATCAGGAATGAAGGACGGACCCTAGCCAGCTTCTCCCAACACTTGAGCATCAGACTATACCTGAGAGGAGAAGAGGGTGGTGTTGCTAACCTGAAAACAAAAATCTGCTCTGGCCCAGGGCCCTTGACAAATACACTTGCCAACTGGCCAATGGCAAGCCCTTCAAAGCACTGTACAAAACACTGTACACTGGCTTTAATAAGTCCCGCACTGTAGCCTATATGTACTGCACATAAATCAGGTTTCATGTCATAAACAACATCCTATCATCACAAACCCAAGAAATCCTGTTAAAATAACTGTTCTGTATATTATATCAACAAATGGCCCAGATTAACAGTCCCAAGAATAAACCCAAAAAGCTGTCAAATTAAGTTGATTAAGTATATCGATCACTTAACACCACAAGTTTCCTGCACCTAGCCTGGGCCTATTTGTTATTATAGTAAACACATGCGATATGGATATGCATTGATAGATCATTTTGATGACCATGACTCACTGAAAGTTTGCATAGTATGTGTATTTACTAGTGCATTTTTGTTATTATTTTGTGAGTCTGTCTCTGTAAATATTCTGGTGTGTAAAGGAATGGAGAGTGGATTTATTGGCGAGCAAAAAAATTAGTCATGCTCGCCAATCGGCGAGTGGTTTTGAAATACTTTGTTGAGGCCTTGCTGTGTCATGGAGTGTTTGTAGGAGGGACAGGATGGTATGCACAAATACTTCTCATCAACTTGTGGTCTTAACAGTGTGGTTCCTGGTTGTAATTTTATAGTCAGCTGGAAAATTGGGTTTTAGATGTTTTTACCAATCTATTATTCTAATCTAATCTAGTATTGGTCATTCTATCTGGAATCTTTTCGGAGATTAATTCCTTTTAAATTTGACAGTACAACTTCTTAACATCATGTTTTCTTTGTTCAACTGGTACATTACACAGGGATGTCACCTATGGGTTAAAATTGCTTTCATGTGATAGTAACACATCATGCAATGTCTGCTGTCCTGTTCTTCATCAATAACACACTCGCAAAGACACAGGGTCAAAGGTCAGTTGCTTACATGTCATCTGGACAATTTTCTGGTCGTTCGAGCCTTCCGCCATCTGTCACAAACTTTAAAACTTCGAGGTTTGTCCTGGCCGGGTAAGGTTGCTGGCCGTAGGTGAACACTTCCCACACGAGAACACCAAATGCCCTGATGGGGAAAAAAACAGACATGAAAGATATGAAAGGAGCCGAGAAAGATAGGCTGCTTATTTAAGGTCGTTGTTTCATTATATGTCGCAAGAGGTCTGCCAATGAGGAACTCTTCAACACCCCCTTGCCACACCCAACGCATCCCACCCTACGGCCCCCACACAATAACCTCCAAATCATCCCACCCCTTAATGGTAGTTGCCCTTACCACCACCCCCCACCTTTACCACCACCCCCCCTCCCACCTCGAGCAGGATCAGGATCTGCTTATGTCATCAACCCCACTGAATTCATACCTCTAAGACCCATCCCTTTCCCCCTTGGTACTAGCCACACTTACCCCCTACCCAACAAGTACCCTGAATGGAACCATTTATGTACTCACCATATATCAGAAGCATTAGTATAGAGACCATCGATAAGACCCTCGGGAGCCATCCACCTCACTGAATGGATCTCTCAGACCACTCCCCATGGTACTAGCCACCCTTACCCCCTCCCCAACAAGCACCCTTAATGGTACCATTTATGCACTCACTATATATCAGAAGCATTAGTAAACAGCCCATCAATAGAAGGCTTAGAAGCCATCCATTTCACTGAATGGATCTCTGGGACACCCCCCCCCTCCCATGGTACTAGCCACTTTTACACCCTCCCCAACAAATTCCCCGAATAGAACCACTGATGTACTCACCATATGTCAGAAGCATTAGTAAATAGCCCATCGATAAGACCCTCGGGTGCCATCCACCTCACTGGTAGGAGCCCTTCTCCCTCTTTACGATAATAGTCACTTTTGTAGATGTCCCTAGCCAAGCCAAAATCGCCAATTTTAACAATCCGACATTTGGCATCTTCGTAGCCTTTGCAGGACACAAGGCAGTTACGAGCAGCTAAGTCTCTGTAAATTGTTTTAAAAAAATAGCATTTAAATATACCCCTGCTTCTCGGAGGTGGCCGAACAGCCTCCCAGGCCAAGAAACAGGTGACCCACCAAGCTCCATGACCCTAGGGCCAAGAATCTGAGGTGACCCACCAGGCTCCATCACCCTAGAGCCCCAAAACTGAGGGGCCCACCAGGCTCCATCAACCTAGGCCCAGAAACTGAGGGGCCCACCAGGATCCATCACCCTAGGGACCACAAACTGAGGAGACCCAAGAGGCTCCATCACACTAGTACCCAAAAATTTACGGGGTCCACCAGGCTCCATCACACGGTGTCCCACCAGGCCCCATCACCCTTGGATCAGAAGCTGAAGGGACCCACCAGGCTTCATCACCCAGAAATTGAGGGGGCAAATTAAGCTTAAACCAAACACCATTTTACTAGTTAAAGCCCACTGAATATCTTGAACCAAATATTCATGGGATTAACTTCTTTGTTATCCTGCTGTGCTGGCTTTCTTGTTAATGTACTCAAAACAAATTGGCATGCACTTATGTTGGCACACAACTGGTATGCACTCCTATTGGCACACAACTGGTATGTATGCACTCATATTGGAATCTATGCACACAACTGACATGCACTCAATCATATTGGAATCTATGCACACAACTGACATGCACTCATATTGGAATCTATGCACACAACTGACATGCACTCACATTGGTCTCTATGCACACAACTGACATGCACTCACATTGGAATCTATGCAGGCAACTGACATGCACTCATATTGGAATCTATGCTGTCATCCTTTTTTTTTGGGGGGGGGGAGAAACTACATGCACACCAAAAATCTTTTGCTCACCTATGAACAAAGTGCATCTCCTCCAAGTATTTACACCCCCTGGCTACATCGGTGACAATGTCCACTAAGTCAGCTTCTGAGAGCTTGGCTGGTGCTTCGGGCGTGGCTCGGGCTTCACGGAGGTACTCAAGGAGGTCCCCGCCCTCCATCAATTCCAGTATGATGTACTGTGGGTCATTCTCCAGACAGACACCGAGCAAGCCCATTATATTAGCATGGTGGAAATTACTGAAACAAGAAATGAACAAATATAGCTTAGATTATAGATATGATAAATTAATAAACGTACCTCATTAGTATGTATAGGTAATATGATCTCACATTATTAAAATGACCTTACCTCATTAATATGAACATTTATATAATCTTACCTCATTAATATGACCTAACTGTATTCTTATAATCATAAATTTACATAAATTAACTTAGAACTTACCAAATCTAAAAAAATATTGTTTAATAAAATTACATTTTTAGATCAG
>JAODFY010076783.1:0-11995 GCA_027580055.1 Paracaudina chilensis | reverse complement strand
TGGTTAACCAGGAAAGCGTTGGATAACCGGTGACCAGTTTCCTGGTTAAATTTAACCAGGGTGTTTTTAGAGTGTATCAGACTTTATTTTCGGTTGAACATCCCCCTAAAATACGTTGTATTTTGCCAGCTAAAATTGCCATCTGGATTTACGTAAAAGTTTGTATATCTCATTGGCCTTTTTTTTTTTTAAATGAACATGTATTTGAATTAGTGACAATAATCGGTTTATGCATATCATTTGTCGCCGAACTAAACGCATAAAATGTGTTTCTGAGCTTCATTTCTCGCTAATGAGTGTTACAATTTGAAAAAATGAGTATAGAATATAGTTGTTTTATTGGACGGATAATACTGAGAGATTAAACCAGCAGACTGAGAGATAGATTCATTGTTTTGCTTCTCAAAGTCTGACAGTATACTTTTAATTTAAAGGAATAGTTCACTGACAGATGAAGCTGGACTGATACAAAAGGAGAAGGAAAAATTCTTGAAATATAATATTTATAGAAATACAATATTCAATCAAGCAACTGTTGTACAAACTTCGGCGTACCATTTCAAATTGGTATGAATTTTTTTTTTTAACCAAAAAAAAGACTTAGTGATTTAAAAAAAAAAAAAATATTACCCATAAAATGTTCAAGCCAACAATTGCTGCACAATTCATTTTTTTTTAAATTCCCGGTATTACATATTTGGCATATCATTTCAACTTAAAGTGTAGAAAGAAAACATGAAAAATATAAAGAAGAACAAAGAGTTTTTCAGTCAAAGTGCCAGGATGACATTACAAAATGTTGCCAGATGCCTAAGTATAATATGAGTGATTTACAAAATATAAGTGATTTAAAAGTGATAATAGAAAAAAAAATACATGAAAAAGATCAAGAATAACGGCAGAAATAGAACACGGAGAATGACGATAGTGTTATGGCCCACACACTTAACCGATTGAAGCAAGCCTAATGCGAGGTTACTCTTACTGATACGGCAAAATACAGCTAAGGCTGGTGCTTTACGTACATACTTAACGTTAGTAAACGGGTATATTTTCATAGTTTTCTCAAAGAGAAACAAACATATTCAACCAAAACATTTCCAATATTGCTGTTTGTGGTAAGTATGATAACCTACAACAAGGAACAACTAGTTTGTAACAAATCTCGTTATTGAAGTTTTCACATTTATCACAGTGTTTGTATTACGCGTTAGAACGTTCTTGCCGTATCAACCTAGTTTTATTGGCGCTTCAGTTTCCTTTGCTTGACGTCATTCTCCGTGTTTTAGTTCTATGAGAATAACAAAGAGTTTTCCAAAGTGCTCTGATGACACCCCAAAATGTTGCCAGATGCTTAATTAAAGTCAACGTTTAAGGTGATTTCTAAATTCAATATCTAAACGGCCAGAAATGCTATTGTAATGGGAATTTCACCATTGAGTGTTTTTGTATTGCTTTAATGTTATGATATCGGCCTATATTTTTCATTGTTTCGTTTCTGTATTTCCTCGTTCTATATGAAGCAATGGGGTAATCCTATGATTTACACGACGTATACAGTCTTCCTGCTCGAAGCATCAATACAGAGGTGAAAGTAAATAAAAAGCCCCTACAACGTCACAAATATTTTGATTGTTTAATGGGGCTGCCCTTCATCAACAGAGGGCGCTCTCATATAGGTCCTAAGCAGAGCTGTGCATCACTATGTGCATCTCATAAACTATTGCGAAAGAATGTGTACCGAACGAACTTCAGTTCACTCATTATACTAGTAGTAGTAACTAGCCTAGGCTATAGAATATTACAGTGTTGTTATTGTTACTGAGTGTTAGGCTAGTTAATCAAACTTTGTTACAATTAATGGCAAAATTACCTTTCTATGATATTTTCTTTTCTTCCGTGAATAAAAGACCTTCTGGTTATAAGCTCTTATTGCAATCTGGGCACTGTCCAGGATGAATACGTCGTAACTTAAATTAACGTGGAACGTAAACGCTAACGTTATTTATATGGTGCCTTGTGGATATGTGTTATGTCCGTAAGCTCAGGGACATTGCACATGTACAGTCAGTCAGAAGGTTGTTCAACTATGACGATAAAAATGTTCCTCGTACTCACATTGCACAACTTATACTTCTAGTATAAGTTTTTTTAGCTTGGCCCAGAGCAAATATTTCCATCATTTTATTTGGAAAATGTGCTTCCTCTAATGCGTCATCTTTAGTTTGGAAATTGGTATAGAGGGTTTTAAAAATTATCATGATTTTTCAGATGCATGGGTGATTTCAGACCCGCCTGTGAACATGTCAACGTGCGAAGGTGAAAGATTTGCCCCTGGGTGGGATGTATATATAGCCTACAGTCTTACCCCACCCTCATTTATAAGATTGTCCAAAATAAAAGTGCTGACAATGAAAAACAATATTTGGAGGGTTAAATAAACATTAAAAATGTCAATAAGAACACCATTTTCGGCCAAATCATTTCATTTGTAAAAAGGACACCCTGCGCGTTCTTATACCACGTATACAAAAACAATAATTCCACGAAAATATGTTGCCCCCACAAATTCCAGTTGCCCCCTCCCACTGCCCCCAGATGGTCAAATCTGGCGCCTCCACAATTATGTACATGTTCCCATACTCCCCTATAGTTATCACTCACATCATGGCTACACGGACCCCTGTGTTACTTTTGGCGTTCGATAATTACGCCCTCGTCGTTGCAGTATAGATATTTGCCATGTCCGGAGTCGTTGAACCAACTCGGAGAGGGACACGGTCAACAAGAAAAACGAAGAAAACGTTCTCTTCGCCGTCAACAACACGCTTATTTCAGCCTTTCCACGTCCTTGACGTGCACGCTTTGGGAGGCAATTGAATGTGATCACGCAGTTGTCATGGAGACGTCGTATCCTCGATTACGTCATTTGCGACCTCTCACTGGACACTCGACTGTGTAAATTAATGTTCAGCGACCACCTACGCTCTACGAGACGCGATCAACCGGTTATAGACTATATACTGACATGACTGAACACCAATTAAAAAATGATGATTTGACTGATTCTGTGGAAAGATGAAAATTTCGTTTGATGACCTCGTGAAAGACGCCTGTGATGATAATATGCAGATGGGGAGGTTCCGGCGGGAGACTAATGAGTACTATCAGAGGTCGAGTCAATGTACAATATGACTTTAACTATTACGATATGTTATATTTAAATAATTCAGCCTAGATGCTGTAACAAGCTTAATCTTAAAAGCTTAGAAACACGTTTTATGGATTTTATTTGACAAATGATACGCATGACTGGCAATTTTCATTCTTTGGGTATAAACAAAACAGTCAATATATATTTTTATATATCATAATTTTCAGGTAACTGAAATGGACTATAGGGCTTGCCTGCAGTATATGAAAATCATAAATGTTATGTATTTTACTTATCTCGAAGAGTACATTGCCCTTTTAAATTGAGTTTGTACGGCAAGGACCTTCTCCGCGTAATACAAATACCGTGGATGTAAAGGGGAAGACTTCAATAGGCTACGAGATCGTTTTACAATGCTTGTTCCTTGTTAAAGGTTTTCGCACTTTCGAAAATTATGAAAATATACTACGGTACGTGAAAGCCCCCTCGTCGTTACCTGCATTTTGCCGTAATTACAAGAGCGCCCTCACTTTTGGTTTGCTTCACACTGTCGTCATTCACTCCTAGGTGTATTATTTCTAGGGTTCATCTCCATCAAGCGCTATCGCACACTATGCCTCCATATCGATCTTAACGCGTTATAAATCCATCAAAGCAGTTTTTATGTTTTCAATTAACATAACTAAAAGGAAATTTAATTTACTGTCACGAGTAGACTCTCAAATACCTTGTGATATATACAATTATGAACACAAATTGCATTTTACAGACCTCCCCACGAAATCCTTGATTGTTCAAAACCCATTAGCTACCAGCAAACGGGCTGACCAGTCTAGCAGATCTAGCATACTAGGGTGAGAGCTAATTGATTACCGCGGTACCTTTAATTTTATTTAGTGGGGCATGGGAGACGTGTTCACGGGAAGAACCCCTCCCTCAAAAAGTATATGTACAAATTTAGAAAGATTAAACTCCATACTTCCCGAGAGCCCATGGTTTTTAAACATTTGCGCATGCCCCGCAAATTACAATGGTCCACACCGCAATTGAATTACACACTAAATTCGATACCTCGTAAGGCCGTAACAACTTTCTCAAAATTCGCAGCTCGCTTAATTAAGGGCGCCCCCATGAGAAAGATGGTTTCTTCAACATTCATTAGACATGCACATTTTAACTACTTCACCGTTTAGATGTTTTGCTAAGAGTGGGTGAATTTTAGAACAGCGGCGCTTAATTAAAGTAGTTTCAAGTAGTTTCAAGTAGTTGGCAGAGGAACACCTAGGAGAATCATATATTTAATGGTTTAATTCACCTCCAATTGTCAACATACATCACAACCACATAGGAGAATCATATATTTAATAGTTTAAATCACCTCCAATCGTCAACATACATCATTTGTGGTTCAATTGATAATTGACATCATTAATTAATGCCTTTCAAAGGACTACAATATATTTTAATTTGCCAATTGCAACATATGATACATTTTAAGGAATGTATACTCCTCGTTCAAATTAAAACAGTTCTACTCCAGCTCATTACTAATTGTGGTGTGTAACCTCGACTATATAAACCTAACACATAGCACCTAATCCACGGACAATTATTTTTTTCTTGTCTCGAGAGGTAATATCCTACATGATAAGTTATGTTAGGTTAATTAACGAGACTACAAGATTTGTTCTCGATTTTCGTCTCGAGAAGCAATAGCATGCATTATATAATCTTGAGGATTTGGCGCACATAGGCATAATATGAATATATACATATATACCTGCAGGCCTATTAATTACGTATGATTTTTTTTTAAATGTGGATAGTAAAACGGATGTATGTATGTAAATGAGATGGTTTTATGAAAGATTATGCGGACGTCTTATCAGGTGTTATCATGCGCCGTCATAATTTTATTCCGCTTCAGGGTCAATAAGGTAATCGCGTCTTTATCCTGTTTAAAAAAAAATATAATTAGCAAAACAATCAGACTCCAAGGAATAGACCTACGTGCAAATATGAATTAATGAGGCCTTATGCAGTATACACGAGGGAGTACACTAACTCAATGAGTACAATTAGTTATTTGTCTCATTGCAAATAAAAAATATATATATATATATATAGATGTCGGTACCCTCACCACCCTGTTGGGTCAAGGCCGTACACATATAGGTTCTGTTTTGGGTATTAGAATAGCGCCATCGTATTTAGGTTTAAATTAATTATAAATTAGTTTCGTAAGGACGCCATCACTTTATTTAAATACCCCTATTTACATGTTATGTAATCACACGTATACGTTAAAGGCAAACAACTCTAGCCGCGAGTAGGTTAGAAATTTTGCTATAGTGGCGTTCACAGGATTTCTGAGGTGGGGGGAGGGGGGTAGGGGAGTGGGCAAATCTGCGAATCCCCCGAAATGAGGGAGGTGTATAAGGGGAGGTTGTGTCATACTCCCAATTGGAATTTTTTTCGAAAAGGACCTTGCTAGACGCAAAATGGTGCCACCAATTGCTAGTTTCAAGCTTGCGATTCTGGGGGAATTTCAGAGGCGCCGCCATTTTTTGGGTGTTTGGGAAGGGGGTGGAACACGATCCAAAAGTCATTTGTGTCCTGGGGGCAGGGGCGTGACTAATTAAAAATTTTGAGCGGCCCAATGATTTCATGGGGAAGAGGGCTGTTATCTAAAAGAGTTAAGCGGAGCGCAACCAGCGCAGTAGCGTAGCCAGGATTTTTCGCAAGGGGGGTGTTTTACTGGTGTTTTACTATCTAAGCGGAGCGCCACCATAGGTTGGCGCGGAGCGTCCAAAAAATATTTTGCCCCCAAAAGGCTCCCTGATGGCAGGAGATAGCATCTCCGGGCCGTTTGGTCTGCATTGAAACTATCCCTAAATTGACATTTCTTGTTCTGGAATTTTGTATGATGAGAAATATTTTATCAGAAAAAACAGTTTTCCAACTCCAGTATAGGGTTTGGGTGGTCATGTGGGATGGGATATATTTTTACGTGGTCTAGTCCATACTAATTAAGGGTGCATGCCGTTTTAGTGTACTCTTGTCAAGCCCACGGGGGTTTTAAGTCTACTTCCTTTCACAACTATTTAATACTTGTGTATTCTGTATAATATTGTTGTGAAGAAACAATTAATGAAAAAGAAAACAAAATGTAATATTTTTTAAAATTATATTTACAATTCTCTGAATTGTATATGATTTCAAAGTTTATACTAATTGACGTCAAACACCAAACTCTTTAGGTAATAAATGATTGTCATTTTAATACTTTACATTATCCTTCATTTAAAACCTTCAGAATCGTTGGGATGAATACGTTATTGCAATTTCCGAGTATAGTACTAACCTTTAGTTATGACGTAGATTATGACCAATTTTGAGAAAAAAATATATAATAAGATGATGTCAACATTTAAACGATAATTGACTCACATTGCGTGATGCGAAAATTTTCGGAATATAAAAATTTGAACGGCTAAAAGCGTTAATATAAGCAAAACAAAATAAATTACCATGTAATAATATAATCTTAGGAGGACAAATTCAGACTATATAAAATATATATAAAATAAAAAAGGAACGTTGATACGTTAATAAGTATATCTGAATTGATATTTGAGTTTCGTGTCTTTCATAGTGACTATTTAGTAATAATTGAAAACTCAATCTTTCAAGTTATTGATGTTGACAGAATCACCGGAGGATTCAAAATGGAAAAAATATGGAGGACAAAATACGGAGTCTTATAAATGCTATCAAGATGAGTTCAATTGTTGGCATTGTTTGGATAACAATAGAAAACTTTATTTATTGTTTTATTGTTCGTTGTTTAAACAATAGAAAACAATAACCTTGACGAACAAACCGTCTGAACGTACGACGATTTTCTTTCATCAATTTCACACTTAAATTTCTCAAGGCGTTTTGAAAAACGAATACGAAATTCACAACCATTTTATGGCTTCCGACTTCCTTGTCAAATTCTATAAATACCGACTATTTTTCGTTTAGAGGAAGGGCATCTCAGATGGGAGTGGGGGAAGGGGTGGTGTAGGATGCAGTAACGATGTACCGTATTTTTCAAGTAGACCGTTTTGTTCGCTGATTTCAGAGGATCTTGCTTCAATAAGCCAGTTCAGATTATACAATTGCGCATGTCCAGAAAGAAAACGTGCAGTGAGTACAAACAAGACGCCGGATCACTCATAGTGTTACTGTTTTCACTCAAACCGTCAGCACTCTTCGAAAACTAAACTAATTCGCTCCATTCTTTGATCATTTTATTGTTCTAGGTATGGGGGTAGTATTTGTGAAATTTCATGTTAGCAGGATAAGTAATTTTGTTCGAGTGAGCTTTGAAAAAAATCCTTGTGCACTGTTCGTGTTGTGCGTATCCGTGTTTGTTTACTTCGGTGACCTCTGACATTATATCATTATAATATCCTTATAATATCATTAACTCTAACTCTGAACTGGCTTATTGAAGTCTGTCTAAACTGCAGACGGCACACTGTAGGCCCTGACAGCTCATCGATATCGGATCAATCAATTATATAACACCACCAGCCTGCAAGTTGTATACATAATTCCACACTGCCAAAACTGCAGACGACACATCGTATAGACACTGACAGCTCAGCGATACCCGATCAATCAATTCTATGACACCACACTAGCATACACGTTGTAGCCTATACATAATTCCGCACTGTCACAACTATACACATGATAACACACCGTCTTTAAAAGTTAATTAAGCTCTGTTCTCTACTTAATAATTCTTTTCGGTTATTTTCACAGCTTGACATCATAAGGTCAGAGGTCAAGTTTATCAATGTAGTTTTTTTTTAAGATTCAACCTCGTGGGTTTATTTTGACTGTAAAGGGAATGTCTCGTGTCCCAATAGTCTAGGTTCACGACGTGACCTGGAAAAAGCTATAGATTCGAGTATTCATCCGCGTCACCGTACGAGCAGTTGGAGTGAAACTGTTTACTCAAGGCACTCGCGAGACATCTGCAAGCACTTGGCAAAGTTGGCAGTTGACGAAATCGGTTTAAAAAAAATAAAAATTGAATTAAAGACAGAATTCTCCCTTCGTTTCTGAGTCGTGAGGATGAAAAAAAAAATAACAGTGGCGATTAGTAACACCTAAAGATAATTTTAAAAAGTTTTACATCGAAATGAACATGGGCATTAATTAAGAACACGTAGATATCAATTGAGAAGCCAATGAACAAGCATAGCGTACTAAGGAAACATTACACATATTAAACATACATTAAACATTAGCTTATCGGGCAAAACAAGTTCAGTGACGTAACGTGAACAGTGGCGGCGCTATACTCCCCAGTTCATTTTATAATCATTGCCCAACAGTGCTGCCAATGAAAATATAATATTTAAAGTTAAATTTCATTAAAAATGAAAATGAGGCACTATTTAGCGTCTAGATAGTTTTATTTGTAAAAAAAAAACAACGGGGAGGAGGGACACCATTTTTTACCATACCTAAATTTCAGCCCACAATATTTTTTGCCCCAAACATTTCAGTCCCCCCCCCCCTTCACGTGGCGTGGCCACTGAACGTGAAACCCTCTATGAGCAACATTAGGACTGGATTGAACTCATTTTGGGTCCGATGACGCAGGCAAATCTACGCACTCAAGACGGCGTGTGTGTGTGTGCGGCGCAGACGCTTGAGATTGAGAACACGATATTTCCAGTTAGGTATTGTGGATCAGTACGGGTATCACACTTGGTATGTGAATGAAGGTCTTGAATGGGTGATCCCTGTTTTTTTGTGTATGACATGCATATTAATGAGGGGGCGGTGCCAAACGTGGCGGTGAAAACGTGAAATGTGAATATCTTCGCAAATCAAAGCTTGATTTGCTTCATATTTTGATACAAATGTGTATAATACTAAGTTGAAATATTCTTAGTAGCCAAAACTCTGTAGCCAAACTTGTTAACTCGTTAATGATTAATAAGTGGGGGCGCCAGATAGAAATTACGCCAAAATAGTTTTTACTACAATATATCAAGTAAGGCATGGTGGAACAAAATCGAACTTGGTGTATGTGTTCATCATGGGTAGCAGATGACCCCTCTATTGTTTTTGCTTTTTATATCTCGTGAGTATTAATGAAAGGCGGCAAAACCTTGTATATCATCTCAAGCTCGTTTAGTAAAATATATACTATGTGGTATAGGCCTCTAGGTACCGGTATATAATTATACTAATGTAAGAAGTATCCTGATATGTCAATATTGTTGTTTGAAGGTTCATTTCTCACATGTTTTTGTATTTATTTATTACACATCGGAACCACTACTACGCATGAATGCGTTCTGGTTCATTGAACGTCTGTAACACACGATATCTGAATATCAACCACTTCGATTATAAAGGACCAAGCGTTTAGGAGGTAGTGGCAATGTTGTTTTCAGGTATTAAGGTATCAATGGCTGAAACGATGGGAACGTGAAAAGTTTCTTCTAACCCCCACCAGAACGAACTTTTCGGCAATTCCGTATCTCGTTCGTAAATTTAAAAAAATCGGAACCTACACCCAAACTTAATTTCGGCAAACGGTTTAGGGTAAGTTGGAAATGCTCACAAGCCCATCGTCACAAATGTTATGGGGAGAATGTGTTCGTTACCCCGTGGTGGTGGAGATTAACCTAATAAAGTGTCCCCTACCCCCACCCCAGTTGCGGCGACAAGGGGGATGCGTTACGTGCCCCTACCATAAATATGTGTGCCACCTCGTGTGTTACCCCACATGAGAGTTGTGGTATTGATACAAAACAATTGCTGCCCCCCTCCACCCCCCCCCCCCCCCGTGTCCTCGACTTTGAAAATGGCTAACGACGCCACACACACCCCACATTTACCAACATCGTTTCTCTGCACCCAATCCCATCTTTTCATCATAACACATACAACGTGAGCTCGCGATACATTCCTTTACGATACCACTTGGCACAATTTGTAACCATGTTCTTTTATCGCCCCAGAACAAACCTCGCCAATGTTACGCGCTCCAGCGGAAACATTAAAACGGGCGTGAAAAAAACGAACCCTGTGGTGCATAATGAGAGTTATGTAATGCTTTTTAATATGCATCGCATTTATTGATTTCTGTCTTTCACACGGCGGTAACGTCACAGCGGAGACATGAACAAGGTTCAAAAGAACCGGCAGCTGCAAATACGATGCCGACCTACAATCCGTCTCAATGACCGACTCTGAAATAGTTCAACCAATTAAAGCTTCCTCTTAGCTCGATTTTGGCATAGTTGCTGCAAAGAACTTCCGCTTTCCATCTTCCTCTGACATCAAATAATATAAAAGGGAAAAGGGAGGTGAATGATCCGTGTAACTCATTTAAACATACATACATACATACATACATACACACATACATACATACATGCACACATGCACACAAACCGTTGTATATATGTGAACGCACACGCTTATATAAAAAAAAAGTCTAGCAATTTGACATTTGTGGATTATGGACACCTCGCCGACGACCCAGCCTACATACAGAGATGAAGTTCATTATTAATGTCCTCGGGCCAGCGGTAGGCTTAATGACTTTTGCAGGCCTCACCGCTGTACACCACCGACAATATTTCTATGTGAGGTTATTCGGGGTATGTGTATCTAGTTTGACGCGTACGTCGCTGAAAAAAAAGATGTATATTCGTTGTTAAGGGATTTAATAGTTTATTACCACGCACGGACAATTTTCTGTATAAAATTCGCTCTCCTATAACAGTCTTGTTAAGAATGCGTATAGATGGCACGTTCAAGACCATGTACAAAAACGTGTTGTCTGGAAAATTACTATCGCGCTGACATTACTATGCTATCGCACCGAAAATGCCAGAAACCTGTTACAGACTGGTCAGCTCAATTGGCGTTATATACCGGTATGGGGTTGCGACAATTCACGAATGTCGTGAGTAGGGTGGTTGGAATGTATTAGGGGCGGGGTTTGTACATGTTATTTCCAGGAGAACTGTAGAACTGATGGCGAGCAGGGGAGGTGGAAGTCGAGGGAATCTTGGTGGTAGGGGGGTCATAATTAAATATATGGGAGATATTGCGCATTAGGTCACCGGGTGTATAGTGATAAAATTAAACTATTGGCAGCATACAGGGTGACTGTAGCACATAATGTTAGTTTTTGTTTTTAGTATGGCTTAGCTTAGATTCCTATACTAAATTAAAATAGCAATATGGTAAACCAACCCGTCCTTGTCCGCAAGCTTTTGCCGCCCTCAAACCAAACCCGTCCCGATCGCAAGCTTTTGCCGCCCTCAAACCAAACCGTCCCTACCCGCACGCTTTTGCCGCCCTCATTATACGCTAAAAACTCGCTGGTCTTATAACAACCATGGGCGCATCCCCAGAAATTGCAAGGTATATCCAGACGTGTTGATGCCTTGTTCTCTGCAATGGGCTTGCATGAGAGCACATCACACCTAGCTCGACTAGCGGCGCGCCCTGGATAACTCTCTGTGTGGGTGACGTCGCATCGGAATGTGAAGACAAACCACAGCCAAACCACAGCTCTTAGTGCAGCTGGAACTAATGTCTTGTCATTTCTGAATAACGGTGAAAACGTAAAAGAATCCGACTTTTCGGGCGCATTTCCAGTTTTTTCCAGACGTGTTTGAGCTAATTATAGTTATGCCATTACATCTTGTATCAGCAGCTTGTTAACCTTGCATTGCCCAATACGCCCATTGCATTGGCAGCGATCACGGTGGGTTGTGGGGGGGGGGGGGGGGGGGGGGGGGGGGG
>JAODFY010076672.1:0-11997 GCA_027580055.1 Paracaudina chilensis | reverse complement strand
GTTCAGAGGAACCTTGTCCCCCACAGGCACAAGAAGTGCTTCATTAAAGATGAAAATTTAATTAATATCTTATAATCCATTACCATGTCATGTCCTATTCCCCAAGGATACGGTACGATCTTAAGTGTGTTTGCATAAATTGCATATTAAGTTTAGTTTAATTTTTAACTACACAGTTTGTCTTACTCATATTTTTTCTTACCGTCAGGACACTTGGATTCTTCTTTCCGTCACCAAATCGGCGATGTCAGGTTTAATATCAGGGAGGGAGTTCATAGACATTTTGAACATAAAACGAATTCCAGGTAAACACGTTCTAACTTCGGGGAAGAGTATTGAATACCCAGCCATACCAAAAAAGCACGAACTAGTCCGGGGACATAACTATCCGTGTGGAACTCTGTGGGAAGTAATTAGCGGGTAAGGAACAGCAAACACAATTTAGAATTAAAAAATTCTTGTATATCGTCTTAATATTATTATCACAATGCTATAGAATAAAATCGTGATGTTGCTGCCCAACATCAGAATGTACTTACTGATATGTCACGTGGTCGTTAAATGTAGCCTACAGTATGGTATGCCACATACAATATTATATACTAACACTGCTTACTAACACACACTGATATGTAGACCTAAGTAAAATGAGTGTGCCCACAGGGGCTGAAATGTCAGCACGTAACCTGTCGTGTTCAGTGTCAAGTGTCAAAGCCGTCAAAATCATGCACGACTGAAGTTGAAGCAACTTCTTCGTTTCCCACAAACGTTTAAATTACCGCCTTGTTATTTTAATATGCCTGCATGGCATATTGTATAACACCGAGACTTTTAAAATCATAAGGCAGTTCTGGCAACATGCTATTACACATATAAGGCTGTTAAGGCAATTGTACAGACAAGTAATGAACATGAATTAGTTTAATCGTTGGAAACTCCGCCTTTGTTTGGAAGTGTGAATATTTTTTGGCAACATGCTGTTACACATATAAGGCTGTTAAGGCAATTATACAGACAAGTAATGAACATGAATTAGTTTAATCGTTGGAAACTCCGCCTTTGTTTGGAAGTGTGAATATTTTTTATTGGTAAATTGGGCGAGGGGCCTACAAATTTTAATGTAATCTGCCAGTTACTTTTGACAATGAGTATGCAATCTGAGAGGAGGCAACTGGGGGAAAGACCAAAATCTGGGTGTCACCTTAATTATCTCCCGTAGTGCCACCAATGACGGTAGTGCTTGTAAATATTCCAGTGTGTTACTTATGGAGAATTTTGAATGGCGAACGTTTGATTTGTGTGTTACTCTAAATCTTATTGTATAACTTAACTTCTCGTTGCTGACCTAGGCGATGAACCTCCATTTTAAAGTTATACCTGACCAAAGTTTACCGATTTGTTTGTTCAATAATCAGGAATTGACGCTATTGGCCTGAAATCATTTACCCTAAACTGATATAACGTTTGACATATTCACTGTCTTCCCTTTTCTTTCTTTGAAAATGAAAAAATATGGTATTGCATATTGTTTGATATATTTATTTGTTATTTCAGTAGTAGTATTAGATATAAGCATGAACCAATCAAAATTCTCTCCAAATCATATCCAAAGAAACTATAAATTGAAATAAAGATTTTTTACTTAAAGATACAAGTCTGGCGCCATCCTAACTAACTCATTCGACCAGTATACATTGAACAAAGTGCCAAATTGAATGTAATTCGTTCACGACAGTACACAACATTTCTTAAAAAAACTTATGCCTGTATGTACGACTGATTCATGGATAAAAGAAAAAAATTAATGCGCTATACCCGTATACGCGCACAGGTACAGTGGTATTGTATGAACATTAATAGTCGCCTATATCGCACAGGGTACAAACATTTTTGGCACGCTCCGCGGGCAGTGATAAACCTCGGACCATTTCCGAGGTTGAAAACCCCTCCACTTTTTGAAAGCTTCATACCCCCTGCTTCGTGAATGGCATGCACTTCTGTAAATTGTAGCTGTAAATCGTTTTGAAAAATCTTCCCATTCAATTCGTTCAAGTCATGTTAATTGAGATTTCAATCATAAAAAAAAATATTTTAGCGTGACGTCAGGACTGGTATCCCTGGCTTACATTTTGTGCCTTGGGGATCAAGTAGGGGTCAGAATTCTCAGGGGAAATTGTTCGTGCTACGTGGAAACGCTATAAATGTTCAGCTGGGGAGGGGGAAGTAGGGGGATTGTTTTCCCTCTTCGGGATAATTAAAATAATGCATAGTTGATAAAAAAAATCATGGGATTTCAAAATAAAGGAGATAAAGAAGTTGTAAGAAGCAAGTATCATTTCCGACGATGTAGCAGCAAAATTTCGCGCCACGTGCCAACCTACGCGCCATCAGGTGATGCTCCGCTTAGGTGGAGACCCCCCCCCCCCCAAAGCTTCATACGCATATGCAGTTGATGGTGTGGAGTGATTGTATAATGGGGCTGCCCGTCGCTCTTGAACATCAACAGAGGGAGCTGTCATATAGGTCCTTAACAGAGCTATGCATTGCTGTCACTGATCAGTCACCAGTGAATAACTATTGCGAAATAATGTGTACCGAACAAACTTCAGTGCACTCATTATACTCGTAGTAGGAACCAGCCTAGTCTATAGCATGTTACAGTGTTGTTAGTGTTACTGAGTGTTAAGCTAAATAATCAAACGTGTTTACAGTTGATGGCAAAATTACCTTTCTATGAGACTTTCTTTTCTTTCGGGAGTAATAGACATTTTGGTTATGCTTTTGTTTCAATCTGGGCACTGTCCAGGATTAATACATCATAACTTAAATCACCGCGGAACGTAAACGCTAACGTTAGTTAACGCTTTCTCAGTCTTGATTACAATTTGTATATTTCGTGCAACTATACTATGGCCCTCTTTTGATATTTGGTCGGGTGGGCAGCCCCATTAAGGCATAGCTTAGGTTATAATGAAGAGTACATATAATGGCGTACTACCTATTCGCTCTCACTCGGATGATTGTTAAGGGTGAGATAAAGGAGAACTATGTTGAACGTAATGAGTGTTCTACTGATTGAGATATCGGTTGGAAGTAAATTCCAGATTGTTTAGAGTGAATAACTATGTCATTACTCCCCATGCCAAACGAAATTACTCCCCATGCCAAACCTGGTACCCCATTACCACAGTTTTCTATCAAAAACTGTGGTTCACTTTTATTACACCCCACTTGTAGTCTAGCACATCTGCAACATTGTTTACCAAAGCTTTCCTAAGTCAACAAAGCTGTGCTTGTTTGCTGACCACCATCATTGAAGGTCTGGCACTGTACTGGTCAAACTAGGCAATTGGCTGGCTATAATCCCTGGGGTAAACTTAAATTGTCAATAAGTGATAAACATTAATTGAAAAGGTAAACAGGTTTGGACAACTTTTGAGAAGGGCAGAGATTTTCTCATGATTGACTTGACTCAAGTCTATACGTAAGGGACGGCAATACGGTACGAGGAAGCACTGCTATATGGTAAGAATGAACATCACTGCGTAAACAAAAGTAATGCAATAGTTTCCAATGATAATCTACGGATTGAATGGTAACACCCACCGATGAAAAGAAATTTCACGACGCGCCTGGGTCCGTCAATATGACTAAAACAACTGTCGATATATAGATCCAGACAAATCGATATTATCCATAATATCTATATTTTCACATAGAAGTTTTAACATAGTATATAGGTAGGAATATCGTGTAAATTATGTATAGTCTAGTTAAAAATATTGATACATTCCAATAGAATTAGTGACTTAAATATCGATAGTTTCTTTATATAATTGTTCAATATCGATACTGTCAGAAATGATACTGACACCGATACAGATCCAAGCCAGTAACATTTGACCAAATAGTATTAGTTAGATTATCGACTACTAGCCTGTTATTTCTGGATATCGTCGAAAAACGTAAAAACTGACCGCCCTTTACGGCGGTAATTTCAGTCCCGCCATTCATTATTCTCTGCAGTATAGGTCTGCCTAGGACCACGCGAGGCTCGACACCGCGTTGCTACCCGACGTTTTGAAGTACCTGCATAGCGGGAGGGGGGCGCCATATCGGAATGTGAAGAGAAAGCATAGCCAAACAACATACTGCGGGCAGTAGGAACTACCTTGTGATTTCTGGATATCAATGGAAAACGAAAAATACCGACTTTTCGGGCGCATTTCAAAAAAATCACAAGGCATTTCCAGAGCCGTATTATGAAATCTACGGCTTTATGGTTATTCTAGACACATCAGTGACGTCACCGTTTTTTAATTAATTATTTTGGCGTTACTGTGAGGAAATAATTTATAATAAAGCGGGAGAATCGCTTTATGCGTGCACCTGTATTTGTGTTGCTCGAGGCGTTACGTAATAATAACGCAGTATATTTAGAAATTAACATGTGATTTTCTATTTATAGTCAGATAATCTTCATAACAAGCCAACTAACATTTCAAAAAATGAAGATTATCATTATATTTTTTGAGAATTCAATATCGATATTAAAAATGAATATCAAGTTTCCAAAAAAAATGGGAAGACAGTGCACCATAACTTATGGAATCATGTTTTAAAAATCTTAACAGGTTTGTTATTGTTAATCTTAGAATGATAAATAACAGTAGTAATTTAAGGTCTTGAATTTTAAGATAAATGCATAACAAACACGGAGAGCCGACAGCCTAACTATTACATCGTGTTTAAAAAGCAATGATTTAGTTCCTTATTATTTAAATGTCGCGTCGATTTTCAATTTTGACCGGGTTGTCTCTTGGAATAATTTGAACTTGATTTATGGTGTTGTTTGGTATATAGCCTGGTGCAGTGATTTATGAATAAATATCAAGTCATTCTCGGATGATAAACAATAATTTACGCCTTCCTCTCGTCCCTGCTTATCCTGGTTGGCTTTCAACATATTACTGATTAGGCCTATATCAACAATTAAAAATCAACTAAACACAACTGTTCAGCTGACTAGATAGAAATGTCAATTAGGAATCCCATACCGGAGTCTCATAGTTATACTACCCATATACAAGTGTGATAAATTACATTAAAACTCTTAAATGTTTGATGAGTTTTGTCAGTCATGGTAAAACTCATCTGATTTCCTTCGTGATATAGCCCCCTAACGACGACACCGTCTTCCTCGTGGTAAGATATAACCAAAACATGTCTTGTGTTTAATTTATACCCAGTAGTTTTATATGGAGAAATGAAAGGCTATAACTACTCGCTCGCGCGTCTCAATTTAATTGAATGCATTAGTAGTTAACGTGATATCATAATGTGACGTGCAATTATGAAGATTGTGTGTGTATCCTGTACAACCACACTGGCTGCAATTAAACTAAGATAGAGTAATTTATGGATATTGGTCCCCATATTTTTCATACATGTTTCTTTCTCCTCAACATATCGAAAGGATACAAATTCACCGATAAGGGACGTGGGCCTGGAGTGGATTAAATGTCAAAGCTCGCACGAACCAACGCTTATCAAGTATACGGCGGTGCACGTGTTTAATTTCAGTGATTCCCCCTCCGTGACGGAACGAACGATGACACTCCTGACAGTTATTATCAGAAGCCAAAAATAATAATTTAATTAGATTATGGGATTAAACTGAGGCGCGGCATGTTAATGAATTAATTTAACCTCCCTCCACGTCAATGTATCACTTTGGTAAACAATATTGCAGACTATTCGGCGTTGTGTACTCCCGTTTCACTTTATGTGAAATGCGAATGTGATCTTTAATTTTAATAAAAAGTTGTAATAATAATAAACGCCAATTGATAAAAAATATTGATACAAATATTTTGATACACATTGTATCACGTTTGATATTTTGTTTTTCTTTAAAAATCTATCTAACATATAAAATATATAATCTTCGAGCAACCAAATATTTTCCACAAATTAAAATCCGTTTAAATCGGTATGATAAAAACACACAAAAAGGAAAAAATATTAATTATAACATACAATCAAAAATTATTTAAAAGGCCATTGCAGCCCAAATGACATCACATATGATGACAGCTATTTATACGTGTAAATTGATTTGAACAAAATTAATATATCAACAAATTCAATATGATTTTGATGGGACTTGTACCCATTGAGAGTATTAGCTTCTTAGTTACAATTTAGTTATCAGAGACATTATGCTGAGGAATCGCATCGCATAAGTTGGAAATCATTTTAAAGGTTCTAACAGAATATGTTGCGCGAGGTATATAGTGATGATTCGTCTCCAGTGAATATATATTCCATGATTCATTCAATCCCTATATTGTGTTAACCTCTTATGTAGCAAGGGTCACAACACATAAATTAACTATTTTTATTAATCAGTTAATTTCCCTATTGACTTAAACACTAATTGTTCTCTGTTCAATGGTTCCTAGAGTCAGAAGTTCTCAACCAGCAATTCATACAGCATTCAGTTGCATGTTCCATACCATGACCATCTAGATATTCAGCTACAGGAGGTCAAAGTTTGTTGTGCAGCCTTCGTCGTTTAAATGCACAATATGCTTAACTATTTATATAAAATATAAATCAAGCCGATTGACTCCAAATCTACAAAGTTTGCACTTTCATTTATGCTCTTTTAGATGGAACCAAAATCAAAGTCATTAGAAATTGAGTAAACAAAATAGCCACTATAGTATTTTAATATTTTATAATTGTGGTGCGCTACCTTAATATATCACCAAGTTTGGAATATATTTACCAACACTTGCTTCAATACTTTTGGCATAGCCATGGAAGCACACTGGTTACCATAGGACAATTCATTTAATTGCTAAACAAAGAAAGCCCCTAGTAACTTTTTAACTGATTAAAGCCGCTTGAACTATTGCTTTTTATATCGTTGTCATCAAGATCTGGGGATGGTGTGGATTCTTGACAGCCAGTGGCGTGATTTATTTACATTCTCTGGTTGAGGTTCCCCTGATTGTGGTCAGTATGAGTCAGCAGAAAGTGATATCAGCATGATAATTTAGTGTTGTTTTATGTGAAGTTCATTTTTGTTAAAACGTTTATATACATTGTATAGATATGTTGATCTTCCACAAATAAATTACTAACTTAACATATTGTGTTGTTTTATGGGAAGTTCATTTTTGTTAAAACGTTTATATACATTGTATAGATATGTTGATCTTCCACAAATAAATTACTAACGTAAAATATTGTGTCGCTAGGGTACAAAATAACAAATGTCTTAATGGACTTATTTCAAGTATTTAAAAAAAATGGCAGCCTCTCTATTACTGCTCTGTATTGCTGTTAGTCGGATTTCATCCACAATTTCTATGCCAGACTTCCTACGTTGTTGCCCGCCTTGTTCACAGATTACAGTTTGGGGATGATTTAAATTAAAATATATGCAAATTTTAATAAAGAACTGTAGAATATTAACTTGGTGAGACCGCGTTGTCATCAGACTGATTCTAGAAAAGTGAATTTGATATTCTGAAGAAAACGGGGTTAAGGTTTAGACTAGGCTATATTTCTAAGCCACAATATCCGCGACAGTAACTCTTACTTACATTTTGCAAGAAGTCATTAGGTTTCACAAGAAACTTTTGCAAAACCACACAGACGTATATAGGCGGCAACAATTGCCAATGCATTCACACTCCTGAATGAGTACTTACTTTACTGTTAGTAAATTATTAAGAAAAGTTGCCAAAATACTTAAGAATGTTTAATTAAAAAAAAACATTTTTTTTCGGTGAAAATGCAGCTTTTGATCCCCAAATAAGTCTTATTTAGTCAGATTATATCTTACAGCTTCCATATTCACCAGAAATGATCCCAATAGCACAAATGAATAAAACAAATGTTGTCAAAATACCTAAGGATAGTTACTTTTGGGTGGAAATATTTTAGGGAGTGAAAATTGCAATTTGTGGCCCAAAAATGAGAAAAATCAACAGTGTGGCCAATTTATATATAGGACTTCCAAATTGAACAGGAATGGTCCCAATGGCACAATGTATAAGAAAATTTTGCAAAAAGGCATTTTGTGGTTTGGGCTTCAATATAAGAAAATTCAACAATATATATCCTATTTGGCCAATTTACCTTTTATGACTTCCAAATTTACTTTCCTAATGGCAAGGGACACATATAGGAAGGGTTAATTTGGGTTTCGCTCAAAAAATAGGAAATTCAACAATTTAGGCCTTATTTGATCAACTCACGTCATCTGACATTGAAAATGAAGCCAAAATATCTAGTTAGGCAAATAGGTTGAGAGAAAAAGCAGTTTATATTTTATCACTTTCAAATTGCACAGGAATCTCAAGTAACAATGAAAACTAAACCTAAAATAATTACCAAAAGTTAAAACGCAGTCTTTGTAGAAAATAACTTAAATAATGAAGTATGAATGGACGGGGTTACTCATAGTCCAAGCGTGGGTTTATATTGAAAAAAAGGCGGGTTTGAACGCCATCGTATATCGCTTGCATTATGCCCGATCATGGATCGAACGTGTGCCCGACACATACACGTCACGGCAATCCTTATATATATTTATATAGATGGTACATGTACGGGGGAGTTAACAAAATTGTTTATGCACGTGCACGGGGACACCTGCATTCAGCTTCCGCACATGCAACATACTATTTTCAGTGCCCGTGAAGCATGTTGACGAGTAACCCGATATGTCATTACGTTGTTACTGCAAAATATCCATTATACATTCGATGTAGAATAACTCACACAGATTTATACATCCATTTCCTTTCAGGGATCACGTCCGTGTGAGCGTGATGTATCATTCTGATATTGGCGGCCGGGTTCCGAGGCGATTGGTGGAGAAAGCCCTTCCATCTGTTATGATGTCAGATGTTGAAGCTCTGCTGACATATCTCAAGACATGCTAATATCATACAATTGAGACACCACATTAACTCACATAGTTCGATTCCGATCATTAACCGTTTAATATATCCTTCATTTACCGAAGTGTGTGAACAAGTCAACAACAATTCTACTATAAACCATATTATTTTAAGCTAGATCTATAATTGAGCAATCGCAAAATAACTCATAATGCCAAATGAAAAATAATATACCTCATGTTGATAACTCATCTGCGGAGGTGAACGAAAGGCTATACTGAGTTATATGTCGTCGCATGAAAACAAAATTGTGCTATGTCCAAATTTGGCAATATAAACTAAAGGCATTTGCAGTTTTTAATGATGTATTCAATTATTGTGTGTATTTTTTTCACCACAACATTTTCCTAAAAATATATGTTGATTCAATTATTGTGTAGAAAAAAATGTTTCTGGGAAATTTCCCTTTGTGAAAAATGGGTATATTATAATCTAGTTGTCAGAGAAAATCCAAACTTCATTTATATTTTCGCATTAAGAGTATTGGTTTGTGGGTTTTTTCCACCAGATTTGAAACAAATCATAATTAATTTGAGGGATAGGTAATATTTGTAACAGATGTTTCCGCGGCGCAGTTTTAAGAGTTTGGAATGATATGTAACACCCTTTGGTTGTCACCGAGCACAACCACCCTGTCAGGACTGTCACGGTGAGCCATCAGTCTATAGATATCACCCAGGGCACTGAACGCTCAATAAGGCATTTTAAAGCGATGCCAGTAGCGTAGCCAGGATTTTTCACAAGGGGGGGGGGGGGCCTGGTGTTTTACTATCTAAGCGGAGCGCCAGCATAGGTTGGCCGAGGGGATTGTGATGGGGGGGCCTTGGCCCCCCAGGCCCCCACTCTGGCTCCGCCACTGGGGGATGCAAATAGGTTCTTTCTATTACTAATTATTACCCTTAACGACTGGTATCACTTGTGTCGAATCAGCCATGAGCGACTTTTTGTTTTGCTAGGACGGCGTCTGCTCGACTCTTATATCACACGACAAATCTGAACTCTGAACGACACATCTGAACTCAGAACGACAAATCTGAACGACATCTTAACGACTTTCATTCCAGTGGCCTCCATTTAGACCCCTTCTCCATATCAGTTACGATACCATGACACTACAGCAAAATACATCGGAAAGCACAACCATTTCTTTTTTTGCGAGAATGTGAGCTGGTGCTTCTAATTCGCGATTTAAATTATCATATCACAAGACTTACACCGAATGGAATTCAAGATTGAATTGTATTGTGATATTAATCGTGTCTGATGATTTTCAGGCAACATATCTAACGCATTCTCAACAGCTCTTTACCAGAGGATAATTTTTGTGACATACTCCTAGCATCTACATCGACATTATAATATTTTTAATTTCCACGCATGACTGTCTGGAAATTATTCAAAAATCCCAAACAGTTCAAAACATCCCTGGGATTTTTGTGGGGAAATTAAAATTGCGAGTTCCCGTTGCTTCAATATATATGTATATATTTCCAAACTATGCATTCGGTTGTTTGTTACTTTGCCAGACTGAGAAGCACAATTAAAAGTTATATTATATCTGATTGGAATACTCATGAATTACTTATTTTCCAATTATTTATATTCATGATTTGTTAAATCTAGATTTTTATGATTTATGTAATTTAAAATTTAAAATTTATGACCAAAAAAAGTACTGTATCATGATTACAAACAGATAAATTGGTTCTCTGTTAAAGCTACTTTAAAGAGACAAGGATGGAACTAGAAACGCGATACAAACTAATTTTCTGTTGCACGATACCAGTAATATACGTTTCATTGTAATTTGAAGAAGAAGAAGACCTATAACGGTAAACTGATATTAGTGGCTTCTGGATCTCAAGTATAAAAATTGAGTACATACCGACATTTCTCGTTATTGGTTACAATATTCGTTGTTACAACATCATGGTCTGTCTCATATTTGAAAGAATAGTTCCTGACAATTAAGAAGATGAACAACACACTGAATTGTGACATTTCCATCACATTAACATTTCGGAATGTTGACCTATCGACTTTGAGATTAGTTCACATTTTCAATTTTATTAAGAATCTGGCAACAATTGTGTCATTGCACATTGCATTCAGAAGCTTTGATTTTTCTTAACATTTTAATTAGTTATTTTCGCTTGAAATACATTACCTATGCGCAATAATTTGTTTTAATTTAAATATAAAGAATAAGAAAGGGTTTTCAATCCAAAGTGCTCTGATGACATCACTAATGTTGCCAGATGCTTAATAAACTTAAAATTTAAACTGATTTCTAGAACAGGGACATGCTATTGTAATAGGACTTTCACCATTGAGTGTGGTTTTCCTCCCCTTTTACTATCAGTCCAATTTCATTTGTCACTTTATGTTAAGTAAATAACAACGATTCTCCTTTTTGCTGTTGCACGTATACAATATTCTTTGTAACAATAGCATACAGTGGCTCATATTCCAAAGAATGGTCCAGTCCCAAAAGTTTATGTCAATTCAGAGGAGAAAGAATACACTACTCAAGGGTGAAATTTCATATTAATTAAGCATCCGGCAGCACTTGTGATATCACGTACATGTACATTGCATCCAGAAGCGAGCAGCAACTTTTGTACAACACATTTTAATATAAAATATTATATACTTTGGCATATCATTTCAAATCGGTGTTATTAAAATCATGTAAATGATAAAAGAATAACAAAAAGAGTTCCAGGCCAGGTGAACTGATGACATCATAAATATTGACAGTTGCCATATTTATATATCTATATCTATATATTTTAGATTGATTATTCAGAAATCACTATCTTACCAAAAAAGGATGTTATTGCAATGGGACTTTGTGAAACGTTCAGGATTTTATGGTAAGTTTGATGATTCATTCATCTTGAATAAAGAGAATACAAATCCCAATTTTAATGTCATTTGTGTTAACTCTTTACCGCACCTCCTTACTGGTTCACGGGGGCCTCGAAACTGCGAGTAGCTACCAGGAATCGCGGCC